>KK121105.1:379161-412777 GCA_000611955.2 Stegodyphus mimosarum | reverse complement strand
AAGAAGAAATGTTAACGACATTTTAATCCGATCTCTGGGTCGCTAAGGACCAAATGTTAGGGAGTGAGATCCGTCGAAAAGATATAGTGGACTGTATTTGATTATAAAAAGTTTATTTATAAATAGTAAGGCCCAGCCGTAAAGATGTTACACAATATGGCGTAGGAGCCTAACACGAGGTCAACCGTTCTTGTCGCCGTCTACAGAGGTTCTGCTCGATGTTTTTGGGGGGCGTCGCAGCGCCCTCTAGCCAGGTGAATGTTACAAGATAGGATAGGACGGAACACGTACCTTATATGTAATGCCTTCAAATGCTATCACAATTAACGTAGCTTCAATGTTTACCACAAAGAAAAAAATTGCAAGTCATCTGAATGCTATCATAATTTAACATCGTATATTGTTATCTTGGATATGCTCATCATACTAATTGCAGATTTTCAAAATCTTTAAATGCTCTTTCCCGACAACTTCGCTGCTGTATTCACCGTCCACGGACGATAGGTGTAAATCAGTTACACCTTAATCATCATTCAAGCAATTGGCCCAAGGGCGGAAATTTAATGAAGAGTGAAGACCGTAATGGTCATGCTTTGTCTTAAACGAAACGATCTACGATCTAAACAAAAAATACACGCACAGGCAAACTCTTCCTTTTACGAGGAAGAGTCTATATCTCGTATATATAGATAGATTAATATTATTTATTTACTTCAGATCGCGAATAATGACGCTGTAGTGGAACATAGTTTAATGTTTTTATATAATTATTAAGATTTTCTAATTGGCAACATGATGTAATGTTTTTGCATAGTTATTAAGATTCTCTGTGTGGCAACAACAAGATGAGTTCAAAAAAGGTTATTACTTGTGCTATGATAAGCGTTGCGTAAGCATTATTTCTTAAAAGCCTTGTTATATTATTTTTATGCAAAAGAAAATAAGTACTATGTTACAAACAAGTATGGAAGTTATAAATATAAATTAATATTGATTATTTATAATAATTATAAATAATAAATATGCTGTTTCTTTAGAACCAAAATAAGCATTTATTTAAATTATGAAATACTCTGGCTGTTTAGTTTCGATTTCGTGTTACCATCAATACGCACAACGCATCCTTATCTTTTTTTCCTCAGATTAAAATATCTGATAGGGACACTGCATGACTTCCTTGTATGGCCTAATAAGTTCTTCACCCTTTTTGCTGCATTTGATTAAAACTTAGTTCCTGGAATTTCATTAGAGATATATTTCTCATTCAAGTAATTCATTTCTCACTTCGCGGCAAGGGGAAAATGCGTAAAAACTCAAAACCTCTTCATTAAAATTTGCAAAATAGAGAAAAACATAAAACACCAAATACAGTTAGAAAAACCTGCATTTAAAATTAGAGTTTCTTCTAAGCAAAAACAAGTAATTCGGCTAGCGTACAAGAAGACAGATTTTTCGGTGCATAAAACTGAAGGTTTATTTTTGGTCCCACTCGGGAAAAAGATACTGAAGGTGGTGCACAAACTGACTTATTTCACTATTCAACGATGAGTTTCAAATGTAAACAAATGGCGGCTTCGTTGGGCTTAGTTATTTAAGTGGTAGTACCACTTAAATAACTTTCAAATTGTTGATAATTCTGCAACCGTTGCATGCAGATTAACCGGATCATAGGAACAACGCAATTCAGTCGCTTTAAAATAAAAAATACACAGTTTACCAAAATATAAGAATAAAAAAATTGAGCTCACAGAGCTGAGTAACAGAGTGGAATATACTTTTGGTGCTTCCGATTGCAACCAAAAAGGGAGGTGCATAACTACATGTTATAGCAGTCCCATATACAAAATTTCAACGTTTCAAGATTATTCGTTTTTGAGTTATGCGAAATGCATACATACGTACGTACAGATGTCACGAAAATATCTTTTCTGAATCCATTTTAAACCAATTTTTGCAATCCGTTTCGGAAAAAGAGTGCTTTATTCTGTCTGCTGGTACAGATGGTACGGGAAAACATCGTTCAAACGGATTCAAGAGCAGTCAAAATGTAAATTTTCGCTGAAATATGATACCCAAAATTTTTCGCAATTACAATACTTCCTTTACTTCGTACAAGAAAATAAAAATACCTAGGCATGTCTCTATTTGATAGGAATAACTTTAATTACGTGGTATTCTTGTTATTTTAGCATTTTGTTACCATTTAAATAATAAATGTGTATTTTATAAATATGTGAAATTCGTTGCTATTTGATGGATGCGTAATGATAATTTTGAATATTTCAAGTCGGAAGTAATTAAGAACAGCTTGTTTAGAACATTAGTATGCAATCCGACTGCAGTAAGCAACATTCGTGTCTTTTTCCCTAAAAGCGAATGCGTAGGGAATAATAAAGAATTTCCACCAAATTATCCCCAAAAGAATAAACGTTACGTCACCAGCAGTTGCAAAACTAGTTTGATGGGCATATGTGCACATTTTATTCTCAAAACGGATGTAAATTCGAAAGATACGGCTGCTATACGAGAATTCTTTCTAAACTTGCCGTAGTGGAGACAGCTAATTTCGCAATCTGCGAAAGGAAGTGACGTCACAGTGAATATTTTTTGCGTTATCAAGGCAAAGAATGTTCTTTGATCAAGGTGACAACGCGAACTTCTTTACCTTCTAACGCGGTTACCGGCTTATGGAGTTGGGCGTTGCGATAAGCACTAGAAGTCTGTTTATAAACATGATAACCGTTCTGACCCTACTTGTGACGATATCGAGTAAGTTACTGTTTTTGTGTGAGCATTTGTTAATTCAAAATAATTCGGTGTTACTCAATTTCATTAATAATTCTTAAACTATTAGAATAAGTTATGAAATAAAGTGGTGCTTAAGGTAATTTTGAATTTTGGAACTATACGGCTTTTCTAATTCTCATAGGGTCCAGAGTTTAACGTAAAATACAGTATAATGTATTTGCAAATATTATGTAAAATAAGTAATGTGAAAAAGTAGTACATACTATTTACGACTAAAATTGCATTTTTCTTTCAACCAAGGTGTTGTGTGCCGAGTTTGTGCAATTCTGGGATGTTTTTTTAAGAGAAAATAGGTCGATGTGCACATGGATACCGATCTTAAAAACGCGCCAATCAGTGGGTGATTCTGCACTTTCCCCGAATTTTTTTCATTTAAAGTATAAATAATGGAAATTTGTATGAAGATGTTGTTATTAAACATGTTAAAAATAGATTAAACCAAAAATAGATGTTGGCAGTAATTTGAATGAATAACAGTTGTCTTTACACGACAATGTTTTCGAACTAAAAGAACATAATTGTTTATAAATTTAGAATTTCAATTTTAAGTCCGTTTTACCTATTGATATGTGGTACGCTGTGCAAACATTAAAAACTCTTGAATGTTAAAGGATATATATGTATATGTTTTTCTCTAACGTGTGTTTAAGATAACTTGCCCTAAAGGATTTTGTGATGCAAGGCTATGCCAAGCTGTATAGTAAACAGTAAAGCGAAAATGGGTCGCAATTATGTTGCACTAGGAGAAAACTTCTGCAGTCGACACATTCAGCCACCTGGAATAAATAGATTTCCGCTTTTTCGGTCTTCTCTTGCTTAGCACACTGTGTAAGACCCTAGAACACTGGCAGTTCGACCCGTGATGTCCCATTTCAGCTTTTCCCACTCAGGCTTTTAGGAGGTGGCAATAAATACCGTGCCACTTCAGGGGTTTTTCTTTCCTTCTGCAGGTTTTTTTGATGAGAACATGAAAAACTACGGCATTCCCTTTTTTTTAAGGCTGTAGTATAGAATTGGGTGCATTTTCGATTGGCGAAAAAGTTTGTTCAGTTTTGGTGATGAAACCCCATTTCTGGTTACCATGAGAGTTTTAACATGGTTTTAGCTTCTTGATTTATTTAATTGAAAATAAATTGATGTGCACATGGACAAAGTCAAGGCAATGTGCAATGACTAAGTTTGTGCAGTTCTCTGATGTTTTTTTAAGTGAAAATAGGTCAATGTGTACATGAACACGAAGTTTGTGAAATTCTTTGACTCCTTGTTTTGGTTTTGTGTAGCGGCCATCTTGAAATTGTGTCTTATTGGCGCCGATCTTGGCGTCAAAACAGAATCGCCAAAAAACAGGAGGCACCCAATTGTAAACTTTTACCTTTTTTAATATTATGGAACAATTCTCTTTACAAAAAAAGACATTCCTCCGAAAAAAAGCTATAGATATCGCGAAAAAAGGATTGTATTAAGTGCGTACCAGACAGATTTGACAGAGTCCAGAAAACTTTGTTTGCTTTAGAAGCAGAAATTGTAAACTTCCACTACTTTAAATAACCTCGAAAACACGAGAGAAACAAAACAAAAAAGGCACATTAAAAAAAAAAAGCACTAAAATACCGAAGTTAATTCATTAAAAGCTGGAATAGCAACATCAGTTACAGATTTCACGAGTCTCTGGTGCATCGTTTTTTAAAAATTACGTTTATTGTTAGCTCAATCCATTTTCATTTAATTTGTAACATTTTCAAAAATTTGGCGAAATTATTCTTTAGAAATCAACGAAACGTAATCTAAAGATTGCAATACTAAACTATAATTAACGTTTTGTTACTGTATTCGTATCACCAGTTATGAAGGAGAACAATTTTGACATTTCATTCATGTTTCAGATTTGCATCGCCTCTGATCACATTTTCATCCTATCTGTGGCAGAGCGAACGCTGAACGCTGGTAGTTAGATCTGAAGTTCGAATCCCACTCAAAGGGCTGGCTGCATAGACGTTCGTGCTTTTCCGCATTACACGAGCCAGTTATACTCGTCTATACGAGTCCTTAGAAAGTCCTCTGCGAAAGCATTTTTCCTCTTGGGCAGATAGTTGTCGATTGCTTTGCTTTAATTCCAGAAACCAAACCAACCAATAGATCAAATTTTCTGATTTAACGTTGACTGTGAATAGAATCGTTAAAATGCGAATTATTATTACCCCTCTCGCCAAGAAAGCCAGAAATGGAGAATTTTTTTAAAAGTATCATTTGGGAAAGCCTCAAATGAGATTTCAAAATCACGGAAACGAAATGGTGTCAAGTGCTTTCTAGTCCACATGTTCATGTATAAGTTTTTCTTAGAAAACCCTCCAAGAACGTAAGACTTAACCCATGGGAAGATAGCATTAATATCCCCCCCCCAAAAAAACTGTCTTGAAAGAGAACAATGCAGTTGCTGTAGTACAAGTAGGAACGTTAAACACAGCTGGAAAAATCTTTAACCTTCCTGAATATTTGCTTATGTTGTAGTGACCAACCACGTGTAAGTAGATGCTTAAAATGCTTCTGCGCATCAATGAAAATTGTTAATCTGTTTAGCAAACATAACGGCAGCCCATTTTGTGGAAATGAGTCATCTTTTCTGTTTATCACAAGGCCTTCCTGACATGGCTTTATTTTGGCTTGGCAATGCGAATGGACTGTCGTTATCTTATCAACGACCACGAAGTTTGTTTGATATTAAAGTAATTTTACTGACCCTGGGTACTGGAGATTTTTCGTTTCTCAGTATTCGAACCAATTCCGGAAATGCAGATAGCTAGCTGCCAAGATTATTATTCTAATAAATTGAAGTTTTTAATAGCCGTATCCGTTTTTTGGTGACAATAAATAAGTCATAAATATACCAATTGTGATCATGTGTCCTTCAAATCAGCTTTGTCACTGTAACCGTTTGACCACAATTTTCAATATTGCTCTTTTACAAAAGTCTTTTCGAGAATGAAGAAAATGAAATGCTTCGCACTTCCGGGAATTGAGTGTGTAGCTTCTGGAGTAATAGTTACTGTGTGTTAACAGATATTACTTAGCGTGATTGTTATAAATAATTATAGTAATCATGATTATTACAACGGTAGTTTATTTATAAATGATAACCATGCATCCTCCATCGATATTTTTAGGTTAACGTGGCGCCATGACATCCTCACAGAAAGGCACTAAGAAAGAATCATCGACCCAATTATTGTCAGAGATCTTCAGATACTTCTTTTTTAAGATTTGATGGCGCAAAATGTCTGAATAGCGTGACATTGTCTGCTTACTACTTAGATTTCTTATACTTCATTGAATTCATCAATCAAGTAGAAATGTAGATGGTGGGCATGAGAAGATACAGGTGTTGCCTTAATGTTAAACATAACTGGCAGCACTATGTATATACAAAAATTAATGTGGTAAAATCCATTTTTTATTTTAATTTTTAAATGTTATTATTTTAGATTTAGTCCTTTTTTTTCTTTCTTCTTTTTTTTTCTTGCATGTATTAAGGATGTCGCTCTTATTTCTAATTAATTTTTCAGAAACATTTAGATTTGGCATCGTGAGCTGTTATAAGTGGGAAAGTTCTCTGTTACTAGAAAAGTACTCTGAATTCTATGTTTACCAGATCACGCGATTAATCCTTTTTTTTAATTGGATTGGTCTTGAAACGTTTTCAGTGATTAAAATGTGTAAAAGTTTAAAACAAAGTAGTGTAAGAACTCTATTCTTGACGAAAGAGCTAATCTCATTTCCTTGCCTTTTCTGGAGGGAGGTGGTGAGAGGTTAACTGAATTAAACAGCACACGAGGGCTAACTACCTAAAAAATGTTGCTTTCATATACATTATACATCATATTCTTATATTTTAACGTTGTATATGGAAAACATTCTATCGGGCAGTTGATTTCTGAAATTTGAAACCAGATAGAATTTGCAATGTTCAGCGCACTTTTCCTGTCTAGCACTGTTTGGCGTAAGGTGAAAGAAAAAAAAATTACTTAAAAATATATCATGCCCGTAACCGTTAAGTATGTATTGATTTAGGTAACTGAATATTTGAGCTGTCCAAAAAACACTTTAAAATCATCCGGAAAAAGTACTGATTATCTAAATTTGCATGTGAATGCTAAGAGTGGTAGTTACAAACGGATTAATTAACTCCATAAAACTGCTAGTTCGCTGTTTTTCCATTCTCCATTCCAGACTGTAGATCGGTCTGTCTGCATGAGCTCTTTGCCACTTTGCTGAAACTAATAATTTTCAGAAAATGGAAGGTATCATCATCAGTGAAGAAAGGATTTTTTTCCCTAATCCATCCGTGATTACTATATAAATGAATATCAATCTACTAAGGCGTAGGTAATTTTCGCAATTAAAATAAGTTATTGAACTAAAAAATATTAATTCTGTAAAAATAATAAGTAGGATAAGTTATAATTGCAACGTAACTACCTTGAGTTATTATTCAAATTTCAAACTGTAGTAATGAATAAAAGCAGAATTATACCACATTGGGTAATTGTCATAACATTATGTTCCACAAATGTGTAATTTTGTATTCTAATGAAAAAAAAACCAAAACCCTGTTGTAAAAGTTTTTTAACTTTTCTTTTTGACTTTCAAAAATATTACAAGCTATTAGTTTTGGTACGTCAGTGGCAGAGCATTTAGACGAGATTTGATAAAAGTTGTTACGAGTGGGAAAGTTCTTAATTCGTTTCATTGTATTAAGTTCTACTAAAGCTTTGAAACAGCTCACTAGCGACCAATCATATAAAGACACTAAATGCTGATTTTTCCTCAAATAAAGGCTTTTATTAAAACAGTGGTAGTATTGCATTGTCAAGTTTCCATTGATAAAATTAATTTCTCTCTAGAAGATATCAAAATTATTTGAAGCTTTTAAGCCGTTGACATCTTTTCCGATAACTTAGTCGTGAGATATTTCCAACAAAGGCTGCTTTAACTTCCCCCGTATCAAATGCATAGTCCTCCTTATTGTTTTAATCTGTTATTTGTACCGAATAAGTAGTTTTGTTCTGCCCTTCTGTAGTATTGAAATGTAAAAGCATGTGGGCCTACCAGCGGCCCAATAGTAAAGTCACTAAACAGTGGTAGTTCGGTCCGGGATTCGAATCCTGGCGAACGGGCTGGCTACATAACCATTTTCTTGGTTTTCCCCGTGTATAACGTGTATACGAGCCAGTTTCCATTAGAAAAACTCCACAAGGGCATCTCTTCCCTTAGGTACATGTGCTTTGGGACGCACAAATGACTGTAGGGCACACAAACGGGTGTGCTTAAATAAAACAAACCATAAAAACACCTGATAGCTTCTTTCATTCGAGGGAATCGGAAAGTATACCACGCCGCACTTTTATCCTTTAGCTAGTGCATTGTAAGAATATGGTTAACTTGTTAGAGCTAATATGTGAGCACTTGTATGTATTTACTTTACTTTTCTCCTAAAGCATCTACTGCGGTTAATCCTTGGTATTCGCAAAAAACCTTCTAGAAAAATATTGTGAAAAAATATTTTATTTCAATAACTGTCATATTATTCATTTTGATTTACAAAGGCTATAAGCAATAAAGTGAAGATTATGTTGAAATATTGCCGTCTTTTACGTCTGTTAACAGCCGATAGATGGCATTGTAAAACAAAAGCCGCCGATCGAGAATCGGGAAGCGAGAGAATGTAACTGAGATTAAGAATGTTCCCTAATGATATGTATATATGTATATATTTACTGCAATAAAAAAGAAATTATAAAATGCAATAGGTATCCCGATTGAATGAAAAGTGAAAGCTCAACTTACCCTAGCCATCCTGGGATTAATAACGGAGATTAAAGTTAACATTTCAGAAGTGGGATTATTAATGCAAGCACGCATTGAATAATGACCTCGCGTACCATGAGCGTGGAAGAAGGGGTAAGTTTCGTTTCTTTAAAAAAATTTGAATGCATGTGAACTTGTAGAATAATTCTAACAGAGTATAGAATTTAGAAGTATAGAATTATATTATTAGTTAATATTATGGATGAGAATACAAAGAAAGCTTTAGATAAAGCAAAAACGAAACGTAAAACTCTAAGAAGGTTAACAACACAAGTAATTAAGAGAATATCGGAATTATTGGAACAGGACATTGTCGATACAAAATCATTAGAAGAATGTGAGATGAATCTACAAGAAAAAGCAGATCAGATATTTAAGTTAGATCTAGAAATTGAAAATTTAATTCCTGAAGTATCTGATCTCGAAACAGAAGTCGAGAATAATCAGGAATACAGAGAACGTATCATCTACGCGAAATCGAAAGTCAAGAATTATCTCCAGAATTCAGATAGAAATAAGGCAGATTTGTCGTTGAAGAATAATTCTTCACTTATTTCGAGTAGTGAACCAGACAAACCGAGAATAAATTTGCCGAAACTTCATATAGAACCGTTTGAGGGTAATTTAGAGAAGTTTCAGGAATTTTGGTCACAGTTTGATAATGCGATTCACAGTAACGAACGCTTATCTAAAGTAGATAAATATAATTATCTTAAAGCTTTCTTGAAAGGACCAGCCTTAACCAGTATTCAAGGACTATTAATATCGGAAAATAATTATGATTTAGCAGTTGAGTTGCTTAAAGAAAGGTACGGAAAAAAAGAAATTATTGTAAGAGCTCATATTAACAATTTGTTAAATTTAAGTGCAGTAAAATCGGCATCGTATTTGAAACAGTTAAGGGAATTATACGATACGATAGAAATCCAAGTACGGGGTTTACAAACTCTTGGTGTCGAACTGAATTCATATGGAAGTTTGTTGTTTCCATTACTAACCAAACTTATTCCAGATTCCATTGTGCTAGAGTTTTATAGACAGCATGAAAACGATGATTCTTGGAATGTAACAGAATTATTAAAGTTTCTTAGAAGAGAAATAGAAACGCGAGAACGAACATTTTTGTTTCGTCAAACAAGGGAAAATAATGAATCAGTTAAAAGCATAGACTATAAACTGTCAACTAATAAATTTTCGGAAAAGGGGAATAGATTCCAGAAGTTTAAAGGAAAGCAACAGGATTCGTTTCCTAACGCAACCGCACTGAGCACATTCCAGAAAGTTTGCATTTTTTGCGATAATTCTGAACACAGTTCTGAAAATTGTGATAAGGAACGCGAACAGAAATTAGAAAGTCTAAAACGAAATGCAAGATGTTTTTTATGCCTGCGAAAAAACCACATGGCCCGTTTATGTAAATTAAAAGAGCGCTGCTTGACATGTAATCGTAAACATTCTAGCTTGATTTGTGACGCCAAATGCCTCCCGCGTCAGACAGAGAGTCGCGAAGGAATGACGTATGACAAAATGAAAGATCAAAATAGTGTTGCAATGAATCATGATGGATTATCTGACGTTTCAACATATTTGAAGAAAGCAATAATTAACGACAGTGAACCGATTGAATGTTTGGTGGATACTGGAAGCGCTGTTAGTCTATTAAGATTTTCGGTATTTTCGAAATTACGATTGCCATTGCAACCGGAAACAAAAAAATTGTTTGGAATCGGGAGTGTAAATCACGCATGTACAACAACGTTGGGAAAAGTTCATGTTTCAATTCGAATCGACGAAATCCAAACAACCGCGAATTTGTTTATCGTACATGATGAAGTTCAGCCGTATGACCTAATTATTGGGAGAGATATTTTAAACGATCAAATGTTGGCTTATGGGAAAATAGGGGATTCGTTTAACATATGGTATGCTAGTAAAATTCCATTCGCACAATTGATGAACGAAACGGAGCGTAAGCACATTAAGTTATATTCTGAGGAACCAATAGAAATAAAAAGTAACACGATAAACTTTGTACGTTCTGTAACCCCAGATATAAATAATGGATTAATCTTATTTCAAAACAAGCATGGAAGTCCGGATTCAGTAATGGAGGTTACAAATGGTAGGGTAACAGTCCCAGTTATGAACATAGGACACAATAACATCAGATTAAAAGGAAATCAGTGTATCAGCAGGGTAATAGATATAACAGAAGATTTTGAATTAAAGAAAACAGACAATCCTAACATAAACAAAGATGAAGTACAAAACCATGTATTTTCCATTTCTCAAAATATTCGCCGAATAAAAATAGATGATATAAAATTTGACGAGGCAACTACAGATAGTGAAAGAACTGATATCTTAAAATTAGTAAATGAATTTAGGGATTGCTTTGCTCTTAATCTAAATGAATTAGGTTGCACGGACGTAATAAAAATGGACATCAAAGAAATTGACGGGAGTAAGCCTGTGTCTTCTCGCCCGTACAAAACGAATGCAGCTGAACGTAACGCAATAAAAGAAATTGTTAAGGAATGGAAAGACAATGGGATAGTTTCTGAAACTAGATCGCCTTACGCTAGTCCAGTGTTACTAGTAAAGAAGAAAACAGGGGAATATAGACTAGTAATTGATTACCGCAGACTTAATAATCAGACGATAAAGGATAAGTTCCCTTTGCCTCGAATAGATGATCTTTTAGAATGTTTAGGAGGATGTAAAATTTTCACTACTCTGGATTTAGCCCATGGCTATTTGCAAATACCGTTAAGTGAAGAAGCCAAATTAAAGACGGCGTTCATTACTCCAGATGAAACAGGACAGTTCGAAAGGATGACATTTGGGTTAGTAAATGCTCCTGCTGAGTTTCAGCGACTAATGTCGTATGTCCTAGGCCCCTTGTTGAATACTAAGGTGTTGTGTTATATGGATGATATACTTATTCCTGCAAAATCTTGGGAAGAGATGATTTTCAAATTAAAGGAGGTATTAGATTGCCTAAGAAAAGCAAATTTAACCCTGAAATTATCTAAATGTGAATTTGGGAAGAGAGAAGTAGATTTCTTGGGTTTTATTATAAACGAAGATGGTATCAGACCGGGCTCTAGAAAAATAAAAGCCATAACAGAATTTCCAGAACCAAAGAATGTACACGAAGTGAGAAGATTTTTGGGCCTGACTGGATTTTTCAGACGATTTGTGCCGAAGTACGCATTAAAAAGCGAACCATTGACCAGATTGACAAAGAAGAATCGATACTTTGAGTGGAAGCAAGAACAAAAGAAGTCGTTCGAACTATTGAAGAAACAACTGACTGATAAGCCCATATTAGCTCACTATCAACCGCATGCCGATACTGAAGTCCATTGTGATGCGAGTGCAGAAGGTTTGAGTGGAATCCTAATCCAACGTGATGAAGATGGAAAATGGCATCTTGTTTATTGCGTCAGTAAGAAAACAACAGAAGCAGAGAGAAAGTATCATTCCAGCAAATTGGAGTTAATGGCCATCGTGTGGACGTTGGACAGGTTAAGACAATTCTTAATCGGTATAAGATTTACAATTATTACTGATTGCCAAGCTCTTATATATATGAATGCGAAGAAGACTACAAATCCACAGATAGCCCGTTGGTGTAGTTTGATTCAAGAATACGATTTTGAGATAAAGCATAGGCCAGGAAAAAGACTGTCCCATATTGATGCTTTGAGCAGAGGTCCGGTAGCGGAAGCTGATGACACGATGACGAGGATAGCTGAAAATTTTGAAGTTTGCCAGTCCCTAACCGAAGAAGAGCAAATACTAATGATACAACATGCTGACAAAGACCTGAAAAGAATTATCGAAATTATCAAGAAGAAACAAGAAGAACGAACTGCTGAGGAGAAGCAAGTAATTAGAAATTACGTGTTCAAAAAGAATAGACTGTTTTGGAAAACCATAGTGGATGGAAAGGAAAGACTGCTGTATGTGATTCCTAAAAGCATGAGGAAGAGTGTAGTGGTGAAATTCCATGATTTATTTGGTCACTTTTCTGTGGATAGAACAGTTAGCAAAATTAAGGAATTATATTGGTTCCCAAGCATGAAACGATACGTACGAAGACACATATCAGCATGTATTGAGTGCCTTATGAATAAAGCGACAGGTGGCAAGCAACAAGGACTGTTACATCCCATAAAACCTGGTAAAAGACCGTTTGCTATTGTCCACATGGATCACTTGGGTCCTTTCGTAAAAAGTTCGAGAGGTAATCAAGAAGTATTAGTGATAATTGATAACATGACTAGGTTCGTGAGAATTTTTGCAGTTAAGAGTACTAGTGCTAAAAATGTTTTACAGTCTTTGAAGAATTTTGTTAATGATTTTGGACTACCGGAAAGAATAATAAGTGATAGAGGATCTTGTTTTACTTCTCACCATTTTAAGCAGTATTGTACAGATAACGGAATACATCATACTTTGAATTCTACCAAACACCCCCAAGCCAATGGTATGGTAGAGCGCGTCAACAGAACAATTTTAGGAACGATAATGACAAGTTTGGCTGACAAACAGCATAGAGATTGGGATTCGAAAATAAAAGAGACGGAAAGAAATCTTAACAACATGGTAAACAAAACTACAAATAAGACTCCATTTGAAATGCTATACGGGTATTCGCCCAGATTTAATGATGGAATACTTAGGATGTTAGCAGACGAAGATTCAGATACATGGAAAGACCCGCGAGAAATCCAAGAGCAAGCGCGAGGAAGAATTGAGGAACAACAAGCGAAAATGAAAGAGAGATTCGATGGGAAAAGGTGTCGTACACTAATCTTTGAGCAAGGAGAAATCGTTGTGATGAGATGTGCCCCTAAGGCTACGGGTCAACCTACCAAAACACAGCCAAAATATCGAGGTCCATTCATAATAACGGAAATATTACCTAGCGATACTTACAGAATAACTCAACTAGAAACGAAGAATCGAGGTCGCTACTTCACTACCACTGCTCATGTGAGCCAGCTGAAGCCATGGAGGTGCGATCCCAGCTCTGATGATGATGATGAAGATGATGACGGCGACGATCAAGATACTGACCAGTTATCAAGCTTGATTCCTCGACGGAATCCAATCAGATCTGTCCGTAAGGACTGATGGAAGTGTTCTCCGCTGTGATTAAGGTGAGATCTTTCCTTTTTTTTTTTTATGTTTATCTACGTATATTTGCTGATAGAAAAACCTCCAGAAACTTTGGAACATTAATTGACTTTGAACTCTTGAACATTAGCTAAAAGACTTTAGTGCATTCTTTGAACTGATCATTTTAGAACTGATAACAAATGAGTTATTTCATATATATATATATAACACGTGGTTAGTTATAATTTACAGAAAATTTTGACTATTATGCTAATGTATCAAAAAATATGTGAATTTATGTATGTGAAAACATTTTAGTAAGTTTATTATCATATCAAATTTTAGTATAATGTGTATTCTTCTTAGTGTATTAGTAATGTGTATTCAAGTTGAAATACAAAAATGTGTTAATTATAAAACTGATTTGTATTCAGAACAATCGAGGACGATTGCTAGGTCAGAATGACCGAGTGTTAACAGATAATAGATGGCATTGTAAAACAAAAGCCGCCGATAGGGGGCGTACGATAGCAATCGAGAATCGGGAAGCGAGAGAATGTAACTGAGATTAAGAATGTTCCCTAATGATATGTATATATGTATATATTTACTGCAATAAAAAAGAAATTATAAAATGTAAGAGGTATCCCGATTGAATGAAAAGTGAAAGCTCAACTTACCCTAGCCATCCTGGGATTAATAACGGAGATTAAAGTTAACACGTCCTATCTTAATAAAAGGAACCGTTCAATCTGTTTTTTTTTTCCATTTAGAAAGTAGTTTTGATGAAATATAACTCTGGTCTTGCTCAGTTGACACTTCTTCCATTTATTAACTTGCATCTAATTATTTCAGCGGAAGAAATTTTAAAATAAGCACAATTTTATCACTTTAAAAAAATACTGCAATTGCCATTTTACTCCTATGCATTACTTAAGTTTTACTTCCCATAACTCTAAAATTGATGCATGAGTGTGTTTATCTTACTGTTATTCTTAAAGTAACAAATAAGATAACCAGATAACAAAAAAGATAAAGTAACAAATAAGAAGTTCTATCAATGTTATTCATACAAGCTGCGGCTTCTTAATTGGAATAAATGGTTAAATATTCTGATTGTCATTGCATGTTGAAATACGTTTCTTTTCGTCATTTTTAACATTTTTCTGCCAAACATTAAGGCTGATGCAAATTGTGAACATACCAAGAACGATCTCATAAAACTGGTAAAAGTTAAAAGTTCATAACAATCTGTGAAGATGACACCTAGTGGGTAAGACTGCTAAACACTGGTAGTTTGTTTCATATTCGAATCTCGGCGGACAGGCTGCGTGCATGGGTACTTTTGCGATTTTGAGAATTAAAAGTGACTTCAAAAGGTAACTGACAATGCTGTGAGTAAAGTTTTTGAATGCGCTGTTGAGATCTTTTGTGTTGAAGAAACATATTCCCGCAAACTTTATAAGGTACTTAACGTACTATCGCAACCATCTTCGCGCAATTTGACGATTTTTTACAGATAAAAATATAAACGTTATTTAGCATGCTAAAGTTGGTGGTTTTCGCTCCTTCTTTTTTAGAAAGACTTCCAAACTGTCAGTATTTATATTAAATTTGCTAAACAATATGAACATAGGAAAAGAAAACATACTTGAGCAATTTAAAATACAAATTTGAATTATTAAATAAGGATTATGTCGTACATTAAAAAATAACATTCTTCTTGGAATCTTTCTGTAATTTTGATTTCGTTATTAATCTTTCGAAGTACGCAGCGATCTGTTTTCACTTAAGAAACATCAGAATTGCGGAGACTCGGCTTCGTGCAATAGCGGCTATCTGGAAAACGCGTTTTCTCGTTGTTTAGAAAATGTTCAAAACTCTGTACTTTTGGAATTTATTTCAAAATTCTGTATTTTTAGTATTGCAGAAATTTTAACGCAGTTTCTTCCATTGTTGGCAAATTCCTTAACCTCATTAGTTTAAGGGGAAAAATATCACGATTTGTATACAACTTCCGATTGCTGGTTTGAACTCTGGATCTCTGAACTGCTAACAAAGCTTCCAATTATACATGAAAACAAGTGGGAAGGAGGGAGAAAATATCTGATTCTATTAATGTTTTAATAAAAAAGTAACGAAATAAGTGACTTTTAGGAACGTTTTATTGACAGTACTTTGTTTGGAAATATGCTTGGTGTATTTAATTGTTGCAAAGCACTCAAGAGCTCTCTCTAAGGGTAAAGGGTAAACCCTCTGAGAAGGCTTCCGTCTTAAGGACAAACCAAGCGGAATAATGCCAACTCAAAGGAAAATTCGAGAGAACCCGGAAGACCGGATGTTTGCTGCTTAGACTGAGTTAACTATTGTCAAAGTACCGTAGACATCTTGGATGGTGATACTACGTATAATTAATCGATGTATGCGGCATATATGATCCAGACATGGTGAAATAATCGTTGGTTGTGCCTTCAAGTGTCATCATATGTCACGAAGAAATTAATTTGACGTGGACAGTTAACTGAGCAGTGAATTCTTATAAGATCAAGCTATGCAAAGGTGATGAGACATGGGCAGTGTACGGTGCTTTAAACATTTATTATAGATGAGATGCGATGCAGTTTTTAAAATATTAAACATTAAGTGCTGATTGTTTGGTAGATATTATAACGTGGACGTTTGGAAGGAAACATCGCACTCTGGCGTTATTAAAGCTGCAAAGGTGGTATGGCCTATGCAATATATATTATAATAAGTGCGGATGAGGCTACTTGCATTTACCTTAACCTTTACATAACGCTGCACTTTCATTTAAATTATGCAGATGATAAAACAGTACAAAATACGTTGCATTACATTGCATGAGGATACAGTGCTATATACAATATATTGATTAGTGTGCAGTTTGACCTGTGCAGCTTACATTACATTTAAATTATGCAATTAAGGAAACAGTATAGTAAAGAATAAATTACAATGCTTTACTGTATGGTATATGATACATTAATATCAGTGACTACAGATTTAACATGCACTGTCTGAGATTACTTGGACTGTTGGTATAGTTGAAGAAATGACATGAGTATATACAAGAAAGAATAATATCGAGGTATCTTACTTTTTTAAATAGTTCTGTGTATTTTTTAATATATAATTCATACATTTTTTCCCTTTTTTATTTTTTCTTCACTTTATTTTTAAGTCTCATTTTCTGACATATATTCTTCTTCCGCCTCACACACTTTTTGCTTTTTTCTTCCTTTTAAAATGTCAGATGTAATTTTTAAAAGTCAGATGTCTTTGTTAATTTGACAGCACTTGCAATACAAATTCCAGAGTAACGTACATTTACTGCGTGGGTATATACATATTGTTCAAAAGAATACATACTGTTCAAATTAGAAAATGGAATAGGATACTGGATGCATTTACTGATTTAGAGTACAAGACTAAAATATAGTAGAATTTTACACATACTTTATGCAGATTAATTGCTAAGTTGATGACATTCTATTTTTATTTCAATGCAGATTTTTAGCATCTTGATGAGTTTTGTGTGTGTTGCTGGGTGCCTCACAAGATGAAGTATTGATTCCTTCCAGTAACGCTCTGAGGGTGTTTTTAGGTTGTGGCATCTAGTTAATGGGCAGTTGAAGGCATAGTGTTTCGGTGAATCCACTACCTCACATTCGCATAATTCGCTGTCCACAAATCGATGTAAGTAGGTCCGGAAAGAAATGTCGTGATGGCAGATGAAAACGAAAAGGTTGTGCCTGATACCCTAGGAATGAAGCCATTCGTTCTTTTCCAGTGCTTGAAGTATCCCATCTCGTTTGCCATTGTGTTATTAACCATTAATATGTTACCTTTTTGAGGTAGGCGCCTGGAAGTAGTAGTGCGTGCTCTGGTAAATACGCACTCATTGCTGCCTGTTTAGCCAACTGATCAGCAAGCTCGTTACCGGCGATGCCCAACTTGCGTTAAAACCCAGCTTATCAAGTCTTCTTCGCCATGTGTGTTCACATTCGTCCCTTTCCATGATACAAAGGCCCAGCCTGTACCCTCTTCTGTGTGCGAGCTATGCGTAAAAATTGTGATGCAGCTTGTTGGCACTGGCAACGGCGAGACGCTGACGGTGCGTTGTACATCGTGTTCGGAGGGATGGCATGGGATCTCGAAGGCTTTAGCCTCAAAATTCGCGTACCCTAAGTTGGCATTCCACAACTGGCTATCTTGCCTGAGTCGTAGAACCCTACTGAGGGTAGCCTCACTCTCTCTCTGCAGTCAAGTCTAATGGCGGGATGCCGGCCAGAACTTGTAAAGTCGCTGTTGATGTAGTGCGGCACTCTCTGCTTATCTGCAGGAGATGTTGTCTTTGGATAGATGATAGAGTTCTAAGTTGGTGCGTATCGAGTCTCTTGGCCCATAAGCCCGAGCCGTGTAGAATAATCCGTTCCGTGACTGTAGGCTACCACCTTTTCAGCATTGAGTAGGAAACTACACAATTCTTCCCCGTGACTTTCTCCACATGATTTAGTATCCCTGTCCGGTTTTTAGCATATTTCAGGTGGGGTGTCTAGAATTAGACCCAGGTATTTCAGTTGGTCTACGACTTTTATGGAGCTTCCGAATTGTGTCACAGTAGGTTTTCTTCGAAGTGGTCGTTTAGCCTATATGCACATTGCAATGGTTTTTGTCGTCGATATTGTGATTTTGTGAGGAGATCTTGCCCAGTTGTTGAAGACGTCTGGCATTAATTGCGCGGTAGACTGCAGTTTTGATCGGCCATTTATGACTGACAGGAAATCCTTCGCGTATGCGATGATGTTGCAATTTGGGAATTTCTTGAGTTTTTTTAGGATGGTATTTGCCAAGATTGTCCAGAGAACAGGTTCCAAGCAAGATCCTTGTGGTTGTCCCCGTTGGATCTTTTGTTCGACAATTTCAGTCCAAAGTTGCTTGCACAATGCGATCTTGCTGATAACGTTTTATTAGATCACCCGGGCACCCCATAGTGACCAGAGCATCTATGACGTCTGGCCACCACAGAAAGTCAAAGGCACCTTGTATGTCCAGACTGATAATCAATGGATGGAGACCATTCTTGTTGGTGTTCAAGATCTTCATCAATTCTAAAATTGCATGCTCGGTCGACTTGCCTTTCTGGAAGCCGAACTGCGCTGAGTCGAGTAACTTTTGGATGTTCATGAAGTACTGGAGACAGCCCTGTATTATTCTTTTCAGCAATTTCCGGAAAGCAGGCAGATGGGCCGGTACGAACCAGGCAGCATGGGGTCTTTGTCCTTGTTGATGAAAAGCACTACTTCTGCCCTTTAGGTTGCCAGTGGGATCTGGATTAGAATGACTAAAAGTTTGGGAGCTATTTGAAAGGTCATGTGTATTATTCTGTTATCTATACTGTTGGGCCCAGGGGACATTTTTGGATTGGGCTTTTGAACGAATCGTTCAATTTCGTATTTTCTGGGTAGAGGTTCGGATGACCTATTAGAGGAAACGTAGTTGTTGAAATTTTGTCTTAGATGTGCTTGCTCTGTTGTATCATTGCTTGGAGGATCCTCTTGAAATAGTGTTGATGTACAGATCTTAAAGTATTCCCTGGAGTTTGTGTTTATGGCAGGGTGCCTGCTGGTAAAAGTGTAGGTCTAAAGACAGTATTCGCTGCTATTTGGAAAACCTTGCCATATGCATCCAGGTTGGTGGAACAGTAGTTGCCCCAAGGGTCTTGTTTAGCTGTTGCTATGGTCCTTTTGTATTTGTCTTGTGCATCCTTGTATCGTGCAAAGAGGCTATGACGTGCATCCGAGTCTCTTAAGGCCTATGCTAGTCTGCGCATGCGTCACAAATTGCTTCTTTCTTTTGATAGACTTTCTGTCCACCATGAGGCACTTGTGCGGGTTCTGTAATTCTTCATCCGGAGCCGTGGTGCAACTATCTATCAGTTATTCGTAGGCTTTGTTCAAGTTCATTATAATTTTAATGCTTGGAGGTCATCGGTCATGTAACCGATGTATGGGTAAAAGCTAAACTTGAAATTTTCGAGTCCTCCATACACTGTTTTAAAACGTCGCTTCGTGAACACACTGTGTGTAATAACAAAACTAAATGTTGACATTGTGGTCACTGAGTTTTATGAACTCCTGCACAACCCAATCATTAATTTCAAATGCGATCTTACTCGAAGCGAGGGTTAGGTCTGGCTATTCCTTATCACTGATGTCATAAGTTGGTTTTGAGTCTGAGGTTGTCAGGGTCACTAGACGAAATGACTGGATGAAGTCAGTTACCGGTGCAGATCGAGCGTCTTCTCTTGGTGCGCCTCGGAGAAGACTAGAGGCATTAAAATCACCACCCACCAGATAGTAATTAAAGGTGATAGTACTCAGGTAATCTAGCTCGAAGAGCAGTGTCGATATCTTGGCTAGGTGGGAACTAAGCCGAGATAATTAGGAAACTTCAATTGTGTGCAAGACTATAGATACCGATAACAATGCTCAGTGCTTCGCCAGAGCTATGGTGTTGGTACACAATGGCTGCAAGTCTGTTATTCGACAGGTACTTGTTATGTGAATTAGTGCCTATTAAATGATAACTGGACACAACATAAGGCTCCTGGTAGAGCCCAATATCAGTGTCCAATTCTCACTGTTTGTGAATAATGTGGCTGTAGCAACTGACGAGCGCGGAAAATTTCATTGCAGGAATTGCTGTCTATCAAAGGGAGGGATACCTTCGTGGAGGACTTTCTAAGGGAAAGTAGCTAGTATACACGTTTCACATAAGGTAAACCCCGAAAATATCCATGCAGCCAGCCCTTTCGTTGGGATTCGAACCTTGGACCGAACTGCCAGTGTTCAGTGACGTTACCACCCTCCCGCTGGTGAGCATTTTGGAAACATGAACTCTGTTAAAATAACGCATTAAATTTAATGTTGACTAAGGGGCAATATTGGTATAAATAACTTTCTGCAGAAATTGTTTCGCGCATTTTGTCCGGTTGCGGAAAAGATTGGGTTTCCTGCTGTTTTAAAAAGTTGATCATTTTTTTCTATGTCTAAAGATTTTCCAGAGTTTTTCTGTTTTTCTTTTTTTTTTTTGCGTCGGTAACTTCCTTTAGTATAGCGCTTCTTAAATCTTTTCATTCATAACCCCTTTTTAACATCGAGATTTCTTCGCAGCCTCATTAAATAGGAAATAAAGTTACAAAAATATTTTCTCATAGTTTTGTTTCGTAAGCAATACACACATGAAAAGAAGTAGTTTTAAATTTTGTTTCAAATATAAAGATAATAATGAAAGAAAAATCTTATCTTGATGAGACACATAGGCTTATTTTTTGCTGTATAACAAATCTTGGAGCAAAATTTGACATTGCTGCGTATAACGAACCGTCTTCAGTGCTTTTCAGCGTTAAACGATATTTGGATTTAATAAGCATTGGAGTAAAAAATCTTAACTTCAGTATATTGTGCTGCTGAATGGCAGAAAGAAAATGCCATTTCACAAATTGTTTGAAATTTAGTTCCAACTTCGATCCAGAATTCAGTCAACGTTTTTTTAAAACTCAAATGCACTTGATAACTCAAATTGCCCTTGGCTTATATACGGCAGGCAATTAATAACATTAATGCCAATCAAGTCATTTTTGCCCCCTAGATAATGTTTTGAAATTAAAAATCAATATAACGTATTTGTAAGACTGTTTCTAGGGTTTTTGAGCGATCTGTGAATAACTTTGCAGTTAAAGTTTGTAAATTATTTGTTTCCCTGTTGTAAAATTGTAGATAATCAAAATCATTTCGAAGAATCATTTTCCACTCTGCCCCATCCTATTCAGTGTGGATCTTTTTAAATAAAAATCTTCAGTTTTATCATTCGAAGAAAGTATATATTGCTAATTTTTCCTTGAAGAGACAAGTTGAGATTCCTTAGATTCTCAAAAATATCTGACAAACAGCACAGCTTTGATAGCCATAAGTTGTTTTAAAAAAGAGCAGAGAGCTCAAATTTTTGTTCCGTCATAAAAATGGTAATTTCGGCTTTTAATAGCAATTCTTAAACTTTACCCTCTTGAACTCTAACATTTTATATGCAATAAAATGTCATATTGCAAATTCAGTCTTTTAGTAAAGAATAAGGTTGAAATAAGGCTTTTAATAAAAGCTTAATAATTTTGACAGCATCCTGAATTACATTGTTCAATTATGTTGGTAATTATCTCCTTGTACGAAGTAAAGGAAATATTGTAATCGTGAAAATTTTCGGGTATCATATTTCAAAGAAAATATCCATTTTGACCTCTATAGAATGCAAATTAACATTGCTTTTATGTGACATCTGTACGTAAGAATTCTTTCCCAAAACGGATTGCAGAAAAGATTGAAAATTTATTCAGAAGATTTTTTATGGCGTCTCTACGTACGTACATATGTATCTCGCGTAACTCCAAAAACGAGTAGCCTCAGAACTTTGAAATTTTCTATACATAACATTTTATAACTGCTATAACATGTAGTTATCCATCTCCCTTTTTTGGTTGCAATCGGCCGCACCAAAAGTATATAAATTATTATATGTATACCCGCTTTGTTACGCGGCTCCTTGAGCGCAGTTGTTTTATTCGTATATGTTGGTAAATTGTGCATTTTTTGCTTTAAAAATGATTGAATTATGTTATTTTGAATTATGTTATTCTTATCTTTTGGTCAAGGTTTTTATGCCTTTAGTTAATCTACATGCAATAGTTGTAGAATTATCAATTACCTTAAAGTTAAGTGCAGCTAAGCCTAATTCTAATTTTTGTACCGTAGCAGCCATATTTGTTTACATTTAAAACTTGGCAAAATAGTGAATGAAGTCAGTTTCTGCACCTTCTGTGTCATTTTGCCCAATGGGACCAAAAGTAAACTTTCATTTCCCCTCCCACCCCCAAAAAAAATCTGCCTTCTTGCCTGCCAGCCGAATTGCTTATTTTTGCATAGAAACTAATTTTAATTCTAAAAACTGTTTTTAACTGTATTTGGTATTTTATATTCTATATTTTTCAATTTTTAATAAAGATATTTTAAGGTTTTATGTATTTTTGCCGTTCGCGAAGTGAGAACTGAACTAATTAATGAGAAATCTGTCTCTAATGAAATTCGAGGAAGTAAGTTTAAATGAAACACAGCAAAAAATGCACATAATTTAATATTCGTACAAAGAAGCCACGTGGTGTGTACATCAGATTAGTTTTTTTGTTTATATATAAGGACCTCTCGAGAGATTAGGCAGCTTGTAAAAGTTACATGATCATGCGAGCAGCTCTAACAAGCAGCTGAAACCAATATTTTCGCCTCCCTCCTTTGGCGCCATCTGTGCAGTTTTCTCATTCCAAACCTTCAGAAAAATTCTTTTTACTGTTACATATGTTTCTCTTTTTTGTGTTCTTCTAAAGAATGACAATAACAATTCTTCATCAATGATTGCTTCACAAATGTATCTGCTACACTGACAAAAATGAGTCATTTTGAAATATCAATTATTTTCTCAAACTGAATTGTAAATTTTGGTCGAATTTATCGTTGTTTATTTTAGGAATTCGGTTAGCGTCAGTATCGTTTGACAAAGGAATTTTCCGAATTTAATTGCTATGTTTACTTATGTGAAGTACTTAACCATTTTAACAGCAGCAGGTAATTGCACCATTGGGAACAAAAATTCCTTTTGGTACGTGGAGAGTACCATTGACTGCTCAATAGTACTTCAGTGGTGCGTGCAGTGACTTCTATTATGGTGCCTGGAGCGAACTATTGACTCCCAATAGTTTTAAGTCAGGTATGAAACTTCGTAAGACGCCAATGCATATTTTTTGCTAACAGTCATAAATTTCTCAATGTTTTTCTCTATACAAAGATTTTAGCATTCGTTCGAAAATTCTTTTGGTCTGTTGAAACACGAGGGATTCTTGAATACAAGATACCTGTTTAATTTTCTTGGTTTCATAGTCTCCGTAGCCAAAACATTATTGAAAATTAAACAGTTATTGATTTCCATAATAGTTGTAGGAAATAGAGCCAGACTGAGGAAATGGCCCATCTTATTTTCTATTTCGTATTTTTATATACTTCTTTTTGATTAAAAGATTATGCTTCAAGAGACTTTGCAACATTGTCATTTTGCGTCATTACCTTTGACACTCAAATTTAACCATTTATTTATTCATCGGTAAAAAATATTTCAAACCTAAAATATAAATAACATCATAATTTTGCCTATAACAGCAAAATTTAGCGGAATGAAACAGTAATAATGCATTGTTCTTTGCGATATAAAACTTGTTGTATTGAAACAAACAACTGACTATACTGGAAAAGGATTCAGTGCCGACCTTAATCTCGGTATTTTTGTTGGCGCAGAACTTTATGTATTTTGCGTTTGCGGCATGTTTTGATTCTGAAAGAACTTATGTTGAAACTGTAGTGCGACTTCGTTATTATGATGCACCTAGTGGTATATTTCAGTATGTAAATATACTTAATACGATTAAATTATATTTATTAATTATCAGCTCAACTTGGCAAGTATTACGATTTTATATTTGCGCTGTTGTATTAAAGACACTGAGTGGATTGCGTCATGTTTTAGAACTAAATATTCGCGACACCAGCATTTCACTTTGCCATCCCATTTGTTACCACGGTGTAAGAAATTCTGCGTAAGTAGGATGTGTGGCGTAAGACTTCCGATCTCTTTACGAAACAGTAACGATGAATCTGCCAAGGCCTACGATTTCTTGCATCACTAATAGAAAGATAGCACCTGGAAACGAAAACTTTACTAGTCATTTATGACGAAACTTTAATAACGCAAGAGAAATATCAAAGGTTATTTTGTATCGAGTATTAATGTCATGAGGAAATGAAAGAACTGGAAATCTTGTTGCAAATGTGAATTCGAACCATGTCTGCAAATCTAAATGTGTATCGATATAGAATTTAGTTTCCCTCGTAAACATTTTGATAAAGACATACAATTTATGATTATTAAATCTTCTTATCGAGCAATTATCCTGCCATTAAAGGGATTAAAAAATATTAAGATTTTATGAGGCTTTTAGGAAGCCGAAAGTATACGCTTTAACTGAAATTTGTTGCCTTACATTTAACAACTGTGCATTAGTTTTTAAAAGTACTTAAAATGGTGAAAATATTTTCAGGAAATATAATTGAAGTTGGATGTTATAGACTATCAAATAATACCATGGGCCAAGTGTATGACCGCTGAACACTGGTAATTTCACACTTTAGCGTGCTAGCTGCATAGGGTTTCCTCATATATAACAATTACGAGTAAAATTCCCTTGAAAGTCCTCTAAAAAAGAATTTTTCGAGTTCGGAGACTGTCCTTCACGTGTTTTGCACTAATCAGTTAATCAAATATCCTACTGCAATAGCATGAACTTCTTCTAGAGCTATTTAGTTATGAAGGAAACAAAATTCAAAATTTTACCCAGAATAAACACCATTTGCTTAATCATTTGTATGGGAAAAAAACAGGAAAAATGAATAAATTATGGATTACTTAACCAGAAAAATTGGTTATCTTTGCGTAAGACTAAAACTTGTGACCCCTATAGAGATGTCTGCTTTTCAGTACTTTTTTGGTACTCGGCTATACGGCGTTCTCGTTAAGTGTGTTCTGTTTTTTTCCCCAAAATTCTTAAGGATTTATTTACGGCAAACACTCGAGTGCTGTATGTTCTGAGGGGAAATGCACGGTGTACTTTCCGAGAAAATCTTATTTACTTTGTTCATTGGGTTAGATTATTTGAATACGGCAAAATGCACGGACTGTCGTCTTAAAGGAGGGATGTTTTTCTGGAAGATTTTCAGAGGGAAACTACCTCGTATTTACTTTACGTATGGGGAAAACCAGCCATACAACCGCCCATCCACCTAGGTTCGGACCCAGATCTAACTACCAGTATTCAGCGGTCGTGACCATTCAGTGGTGGGGTCTTTATTCATTGGGAGAATAATATAAAAATACCTAGGCAGCCATTCCATTAAGATGCCAAAACAACTACGAGCGTTTAATGGTCTTATTCACTCGGCCACTCTTGAGCTTTTGACACCTTTCTTTCATGAAAAATTGGCGAAATGTTGTTCAAATTTTCAAACAGAATGCCGGTCTTAAAGGATAACAAAGCATAAGAATAAGATAAACAAATTTGATTAAAATGAAATAGTGTAGAAGTGCGCAGTCTTTCTACAAATGTTAATTCATTTTTAGCTTTATCAACCTCGCTAACCCAGGGTCTTTCAAAAGAAATGCTCCGTTTGGAAAGGCGTGCCTATAAAAAAACGCTGTGCATATTTGCATTCGAACAAAGCCCATAAGCAATACCTTTTAATTTATACTGTACTCAGATCTTATTATCCTGTGTTATTTCTAATCCACGAATTTCAAAATGCCGATGATTCTGTTTGGGAGAGCTTTCGATTTCGAAGTTCATTTCAAACTCGAATCACAAATTCAAATAGGTCTTAATGGCTATTTATTTACGTACATCTGCTATATTACACTATTTACATGGTTCAAGATTAATTTTAAATTAAAAAAGGGGATTAATTCCCCATTCGAATCAAATTAAGAGAAGTCGAGTAACCGACCGTTCGCTTCAAAGATTGTTTTACGACTCCGTTGCCTCTGGCAGAAGCGAAACTTTCGCTCATTTCGCGTTCGAGTTGTAACATCCTGAAAATTACAAGTATTAGGTGATCAATTGCATTTAAGAAATGACTTTCAACATAATTTCAACGAAAACTCCGAAATGGTGTATTTAGGAGCTGTTAACATGTGCTATTTTTTTATTTGAACATGGCTGAGCACAGGAGTATTATGTACCTATGAAGAGTAATGTCATCGTGGAAAGCTTTGTGATGGAAAATTACTTCCCATGCGTAATGTAAAATATAAACTACGAAAGAGGCTCAAGCAGGTAGCCCGTTTGCCATATACGAACCTGGGTTGAACTGCCACGCCATTTTGGTGATCTTTAAAATTTAGATTTTACGTAAAAGTGTATTTTCTCTTTAGGGTGTATATTCCCTCTCAGCTGCGCGGTCGCGCACTAATTTTTCGAAAGTTGTCCAGCCGTTTTTGTATTCTGCGCACTTTGGGATTGTTCACAATTTTTTAAATTTCATTTTATAGAAGTATTGCATCGAAAAATGGCAAAAATAAATTTCATAAGAAAAGTAAAATTTAGAGGGTAAAAAATTTTTGAACTTGGGGTTTCATCGTAGTATAGCCCCTCCCCACACACACTTGTACACTTTTACATACGTTGTGAACATTTTTGCTCCCATATACTATTGTATCGCGCAGTCAGCAACAAAATTAGATCGAACATTGTTTAGGATTGATGCTTGTTTTATTGCTCTTAGTGTTTAAGTAATACTTTATTCTTTTAATTTAAATGAAATAAAAACTAATTGAATAATAAATATTTATGTATTTTTCCAGTTTCTTACTCAGCAGCTGAAGCCCAATGCGGTGTAGATGATGTGCAGTGTTGCTTAACGGAATTTTTGGGTTTTGTGAGCCCTTCTGGGATAAAATTGGATGTAGAGAAAGCGTTATCTGCTTGCAAGTAAGTATCAGTGCTGAAATATCCTTCTCAGAAATTTCCCTTTAACTCTTTTAGACAAAAAGGAATTTTGAAATTTTTAAAACATTTGTTGATCATAAGAATAATGAATTTATCAGTGTTTGATAAGCTGATGTGATATTAAATAGTGCGGCATGCCCCTTTAAGTGTGAATAATAATCGCATCTTCAAATCAAGTGGAACATCTTATCAGTTTTGTGTCGGTTGCATCGTTTTAGATTTTATTTTAAAACACAATATTTCTAATGTTAAGACTTTTCCAGCATTTGACTTTTAAAAAGCTAAGAATTGAAAGTCCAGTCTTAAGCATAATGTAACTTGATTATATGACAGAGGTCGAGCAGAAATTTAACACTGTCCTGTTTTGCTGTCCATCTGCAAATTGTCACACCGTATAAAATTAAATCTGTTTTTCTTGTACATAATGTAAATGTTAGGATTTCTGTTCTCTTTTGCAGTAATAAATCTGTGTTTCAAGGAAGTTAGCAAATTATATATGTGACATGTTTATTTTCTGTTGGTTTTTTTATGAAATCATCTCAACGATTAGCAACAAGATTTCGGATTTGAGAAATGAGTTGCGAAAAATTTAAACTTCCCTAGAGCACATCTAAATTAATTGCATTAATTTAATGATAGCATGACAGGAGAAATCTTAACATTTTATCATATTGCAGAAACATTAAGCTGTAATGTATTTATTAGCATAGAGCTGAGAACTTTCATATTAATTAAATCTTTGTGAGAAGAATACACTTATAATCAGTACAATTTTCAAATCTATTTTTAAGCTCAAAAAGGACTTAATCGTTGGTACAGAAAGTCTAAATGCATCTGTAGCAACAATAAATAAAATAATAAACGATGATTTACAACTTAAAAAAGCTAACAAACATTATGTTGACCACCTTTTGCCGAGGCATGGGGCTGAACGCAGAACAGTTTATTGAACCCCCAATGAAAATTATAAAGCAGGAGATAAATGGAAGTACACTATTACCCTTGATGAAGCAGGGGTTTACTTAATTGACTGCAACAAAACGCCTATTGTCAAAAATGAAGGTTAAAAAAATTTACAAACCGCGTTCTGTTAATGAAAAGAAAGTTTCAGTAAGCGATTTGTTTATCGCAGGATTCTGTTACATTGGGAAATTAAAAAAGAAGATTGGAAAAGAATGTTAAAATCTCCTGAATATGCTACCAAACGAAAGTTTTATGCCTGATATTTACAAAAAAATTCCATTTCTTTATTCCAGTTACTTTTGAAGAGTGAAACATCGTCAAGGGAAAGCAACAAGTCAGTACTTCGAAAAGTACCACAGCATTCCTTGAAAAAATGAAGACAAATAGAAATTGAATATTTACGTTTTCAACTTATTTCTGGGGAGTCCGGTAACGTTTTCACCAAAGGGCAATATTTGTGCCCTTGGTCTCCTGAAAGAAGCGCAAACCCACCACGGTTAATGGACTCTGGAACATAGTGAAAAAGGAATGTAAATCAATACCCGTAGAAATTTTACGAAAAGCCCTTCTATAGACACAATGCAGACTTAAAAAGTCCAGAAAAAAAGGCTCTCGGATCGAACATTTAAAGAAGTGTTATTTGCATTTTAGGCATTAATTGGCCCCGAAATGTTCAAAAAGTGTGTAAATACCATCTATTTGTCAACTTGAATGTGTTCATACCCGATAGAAGAGAATGCTTCGTATGAAGCAGCTGAAAATCTAGCGGACAATTTCCACATGGATGTTAATTTTTCCGCTCATTCACAACGTTATTGTACATTCATGACGAGATATAAACAGCCTACCCTATTTGGCGCTCATTTGGTACCTGGCGCCCCATTAGCATAAAAGTACCCACTGTTCTCAGTCATTGAACTTTTTATTAAAATCTTAGAGAAAAATTAACAATTTTTTTAATATTTTAGAAATTAATGTGGCTTTTGTATGTAGGATTAAGTTGCTTCATTGTGTATTTTATGCCAACATAATGAGGCAATAAGATTCCATTTTGCGCTTATACTCGGTATCGGAAATGAAGGGCGAAGCGGGAATGTTAATGAACAATGGCAGTTCTGTTTATATTTGAATCCCTGGGTGCTGGGCGTGCTTGCAAGGACCATTTTCGTGGTTTTTGCATGTATAACATGGATACGAGCGAGTTTCCCTTTGTAGAGTTCTAACGGATTGCATCGCTTTGTCATATTCAAATCAAACCACACTGGCAGTGAAGGCACTTAATAGAATTCGTTTCTTGTTATAAAGGCAGATGTTATTATGGCAATGAACTATGGCTTATGTAGAAGTGATCTGTGTAATAGAATTAAGTAACTATTGTATCGCCGTATAGCCCTTGTAGGGCCATATAACAAAATTCTTCAATTCTTTAATAAACGCATGATAGTGGAGGACGAGAGCATACACCTGCTTAAGATCATACCGTCTATTTTTAGACCAGGTGGATCGGGTCGTATTCCTCTCATTTGTACCTGGTTACCTTTAGTAGACGCCCCCGTCCTGCTTCACCTGTCAGGTGTGTAATAGAATTAAATTTTAGTCACTTCTGTTCACCGCATACAATCTTAAACCCAGCTCGTATCTAGAAAGTTGTACCAATTCAGTGTTAAAGAAATGTCGGCCGTGAAACTAAGGTGACCTTTGTCATAAGTCAATCAATTATTTTAATGCAGTTCTCCGTTTCAATTAGATCTGGTAGGGATTAATCATTTGTATTACCTTTTCAGGGGATTATAATATTTCGTGGGTTCTAATTTAAATATTTCTGGGTTTAAATTGCTAGAATGTATTTTTTTAATGTTTTTTATATATTCCTTACACTCATAAAACTGAACATAAGTGTTGTGAAAAGTTGTGAAATTGTGTTTTGGATTCTAAATCCGTAGTTTTTAAATTCGTTGACTTCCCTTTCTTAGAACTGTGTTTATTGGATGTAAATGAAATTTAACTTGGCATAAATCAAATAGATTTCCGTGTTCTGTGTGCACCTTCACCCTTAAATTCCATTACATTTCATACCTAACGTGACCACAGGTATTGGTTTATTCAGTGCAAGACTGATTTTATAGAGATGATGTTCTGATTTCATTCAGAACTGCACTTTTTTCAGTTAAACAAAAAAACATCCACTTGTTTATTTTTTAGACTATAGATGTTGAAGAAAATTTAGTTAAGATCCCTTTTTTGTTTCTCATGTCACAATATATTAAAAAGATTTTAAGATTTTATTTCGGCAGTTAGCGAATAACATTATCTGGCTTACAAAAATGCTCAATCACTAAAGCCCTGCGGTCTTGATTATCCTCGTGGCTACACAATCTTTGTGTGAAGAATAGCTTAACAGTGGATATGTGAACAAAGCCACTGAACTGTGGTAGTTTGACCCTGGGCTCTTATCTCTTGAAATGGGCTGGCTGCATAGACTTACAGTGGTTTGCTTCGTATGTGAAATAGGCATCCTTTCCCTTAAGCTGGTAACTCATATGCGTGAAGAAAAGAACTGCCATTTTTCGAAACCAGATATTCAAAATAAAATATTGATAAACGTGCAGTAAGAATTCAGTTGTGCGCTAATATTTTATGACAGAATAAAATTACTTCTAGGCTTATTAAATAAGAATCATTTAATGTAATGTTTAATGAATGCAGACATCGAACATTATATATTACATAATATATAATGATTATTACAAATTTCCAGTTACTGAAATATTATATTGGAATGTAGTTTTTTCAGTGGATGCACGAAGCAAAAATGTATTAATTTTATTATATGAAATCTGGTGGCTTTAACGTTAGCGCTCCGCGCCTAATCAACGCAAACTAATAAATTATTTTGCTGTTGATATTAAGTTACTGTGAGATTAGAAAAAATGTCATATTGCATCAGTTACTGTTAAGAAGTCATATTACGTAATCTAAATTTTTGAATGATCTGATTAATCAACTTCAATTTTTTTTTCTTTTTCGGTTTATTCAGGATACGAAATGAGACCTTGGAATGTCTAGACAATTTCGAAGAACAGTGTGTCAAAGAGAATAAAGAGTTGTCCGAAACCGTCAAGAAAACGAGATCTTTTATCAGCACTATATGTGTTCCAAGCTCGAAATTTATATCTGGTAAATATAATTTATCACATTTTGTTATGAAAGCATTTTGATATTAAAATTTTGTGGTAAATTTCCATTGTTAAATTGTAATAAAATAACATGAAAAAGATGTATATGTATTAAAGTTTTATTACTGAGTTGTCTGAGCCAGTGAGCTTTTTAATCCACAAATATTTCGTTAGGCAAATGGTCTTTAGTCTGTTATATTCCGATTTTTCTTGATACGAGGTAAGGCTACGTTTAAAATGAATTCTTAATTGTAGTTGAAACTTCAGTTTTGTAATTAATCAGAGATATGTGTGTGAGATATGAAGCTTCTGAAAATGATTTTCCCTTAGTTCGGTTATAGTCACGCATACTCTTTTACAATCCAATATGACTGTAAAATACACTGCTCGACATTGAAAATGCAACACCAAGAAGGAGTGGTCAGAAAGTGGGGAAATTTGGAAAAAAGACAGACAGCAAGCAGCAATAAGTGATCTTTATTTCAAAATGATAGTCAGAATACAGATCGAGAACGGCGTCGGCTCAGTATGATAAGCGACGGAGGACGTGGGCACTGTCCCTTTACCATTATGGTTAATCAGTATAGCGCCACGTCCACCTTTATCTAGAGAAGCCAGTACATTTATATGATACATTATGCTGAATACATTTACACAACATACATTTACTCTTCTAGGGTACATGAAGCATTTAAATAGTTATTTTACTCTAATATACGATACGCAGGATACATTTATACAATACATGCAGATACAATATATACGATATATACAATATATACGATATGCAGAATACATTTATGGAATATATTATCTTTTTGCACATTTGTTACATATGATACTTATACTAAAATTTTCACTGCAAGTCACTTCGGTGATACATTTTTCAGCAGTATACTTGTGCATTAAAGAGTGTTGCACAATTCTGTACCTAAGTCCATAAGCTTGTTAATGACTTTTATTATTTTATACGACGCGTGCCTGTTTTTGATCATAAAACTGCAGAAGGCCTGCGTGTTGGATGATGATATAGGTAGATGCAGACCTTCTGTCAGTGGACACTCGGAGACGTAGTGCTCTGGGCTGCCCTCCTCGCCGCAGATGCATTGTGCCGTGCTGGCTATGGTGAATCGCTCATAGTAGAGCGGAAAGGGACCATGTCCTGTGATATAACGCACCAATTGTCTGCTCACTATGTGGCGGTCATTGTCTACCTTGGGGACATGGTAGTAAGCACGGCGTCCTGTGTCACCGATGTCCCATTCAGTTTGCCATAGGGCTTTCACCTTTTCATTAAGTTTCTTTTTGAAACTTGACATGGGCCACGGGATCTTAACTGGTACCGCGTTTTCATTTCGAGCGGCTTCTTTTGCGAGCTGGTCGGCCAGCTCATTACCTCTGTTTCCGACGTGGGCTTTAGTCCATTCCAGTTGTATTTGGAGATGGCTGTGGTCTCTCAGTTTGGATTGTATGCTGGCTATTAGCGGTGAGCTATGGCAGGGATTTAATATTGCATACAGCGACGAGAGACTGTCCGTTATAATGTAGCTTTTCTCATGCTGTTGCTGTATTATTCTGGTGAGTGCTCGCTCTATTGCCAGAGCTTCACTCTGGAACACACTATTCCGTGTGTCCAGGTGACCCTTCCATTGCTCAACGATTTCATTGTGCTTGAGTGATACGTAGGCACATCCCGTATTGTCTTCTTGCTATGAGCCATCGGTATAGTAGGTCATGTCCGCAGCCATAGCGTGGGTTGTTTCTTTTATTCTGGCGTAAACACCTTTCCCTTGAGTTGAGGGATGATCTCGTAATCGGATAAGCTTATCTTCTAGATCCGTTGGATTGTAAATTTCATCATGGAACTCCGCTATTTGTCTCAATTGTGTTACTTGCTGGTAGGTAGCCTCTTCGACACTTAAAAAATGTAATGGAGGAAGACCTACCAGTACATTAAGCGCGTTTGTTGGTGCTGTTCTAAAAGCTTTAGTCAAATTGAGGAACG
>KK121105.1:349324-377437 GCA_000611955.2 Stegodyphus mimosarum | reverse complement strand
TTCCGTCCTGGGAGGTTATATCTTCTGATTACTTGTACGGCCGTGCTTTTTGCTATGGTGAAACGTATGTAATTGTGATCTGACAAGCTCAGACCCTCGACGACTGACCAGTCCTGTAGAAGCGGTGCCAACTGATGTGAAGTGACTGTAAGATCTGGCCAGCCGCGCGAGTGTACCCTGTCAAAAGTTGGTGGCGAGTCTGCGCTGTTATGTAAGACGAAATTTTGGCTGTTGAAGTAGTCTTCGAAGCATCGTCCTTTTGGCGATGTATCGGCGTAGCCCCAAAAAGTACTGTGGGCGTTAAAGTCGCCTGCTAGTAACAGGTATGCCCCCTTGTAGGATCGTAGCATTCGCTGTATTCTTTCAATTGTTGGGTCAGCTTCCTCTGATGGAGGTGAGTATATGGAGGTCAGGAGAACCGTTAAGTTATGTACTTCTAGTAAAATGGCCACATGATCTCTTTCCGCCATTAGAACTAACGGGGACCATGTCGGGTTGCACACCGTGATGAAGGCTCTAGGCGGGTACAGTGGGTCCGCTTTTTGAAAAGTGTTCCATTGTAGTGGGAGACCCACTACTGAACCTTCCCTATGATATGGCTCTTGGCCAAGGATGATATCGATATTCTCCTCCACGGCGTAGTGCGCTGTCTGTGAGGTAGCGGCCTGTGCTCTCTGGAGATTAATCTGGAGGCACTTCACTTCGGGATGTTGTTCCGAATGCACTATGTTCATTATAACGGAAGATGGTGGATGTGTACTCTGCTGCCTGGAGTCCTCTGCTGGGCTGGTGCTGGATGAGTACTCGTTAATATTCTGTAATGCTTCTGACTGCATCGGCTGCTCGTTGGTACAAAGGGCATTCCGATGCATAAGCAGGGTGTCGGAAATCATATCTGGTACCGTGTCTGCAGTTGGCATCGCCACAGTTGATGCATGAAGGGTGCTCCGCTGTGCATTCATTTGTGGAATGTGTGCCTGAGCAGTATCCACAATAAAGGTGCTTAGATCTGCAGGAGTCTTGGCTGTGCCCATATTGCTGACAGCGGTAACACCTTCGTATACCCAGGAATTCTGAGATTCCGTGTGCTTGCCAGGCTGTGTAAACTCGTCGAGTTCTGATTGCTGCGGCGAACCCTTCTGCTGAGCATTCCAAGACCCACTTAACTTGTTTGGGTCGACGTTCTCGCAGTCTAAAGAGCGGCTTGAAGTGCTTGATGGAGATCCCAGAGGTTGAGCTGAGCTCGGAGATGATCTCCTCTGGTTTCGCAGTCTCCGGAACACTGTGCACTGCGATTCAAGGCGTCTGTGTGGCCTTTTCTTGACATCTATGTCAATATCAGCCTTTTGCAGGTGATCTTGCAATTTTTTAATTTCCTCAGTTGTCTGGCAGAACACTTCCAAGCCTCCTTGTGCCACCGATTGGATTCACTTTACAGTAACTGGAACTTCAGTGAGAGGAACTTTACTCTGTAGCTCATTTCTCAGCTCTCCTATTGGTTTCTTTGCCTTTGGTCTAATGACTATGCTGGGATTGCTTGGTTTGCGCAAAATCTCAGCAAATGTCGGGATGTTTGTTTGCACTTGTGGCACTATTGTGGGTTCGCTTTGAGGCAAATGTGTGGGCGGAGGAGGGGAGTGGACGGTCCCGCAGCACACGAAAGTTGAAGTGTTTGTACTTGCGTCTACGGCTGCTGGTTTTGGTCTAAATTCTGGCCCCTCTAATGCCAGGCCTTGCAGTACCTCCAAGGATTTATGCAAGCGGTCTCGAAGTCCTTGAGGCAGTAAATGTCGTCCACCACGGTTTGTCTCAGAAATTTTGCGAATATCTTTCGCTAGTGCTTGTATTTTCACTGCTTGTGCTACGTCTGATTCTAGTAGTGTAACAGGATCAAGCACTTTCTCTGAAGATGGTATTTCTAAGACTTCCGGCACTGTGGATTGGCAGGACATTTCAGAGTCATGCATTAAAGACTAGCTCTTTGATACAGTGACTGGTACTTTGGTCAATACGCAAATGGATATTAAGATCTCACAGTACAGTAAGAAGTAAAGTAGAAACAAGGATAAATCGTGTAGTCCACGATCTAAGTGTTCAATTAACTGAATTCACTTTTTCACTTATTTCGCAGATTCACTGATTTCACCAAGTTGATCTGAATCACAAAATTGCACACACTTGCGCTAAGTTGCACTTACTAATACTGCGTGGCACTAATTCGCGATTCCACTGTGCACTATGCACTTTCTATTATTTCACTATTACTAATACTGTACTACTTTGCCAAATTCACTATTTAATGCAAAATACACAAATACGCGCAGTTGATAAGGCACAATAGTGCAAGCTTAGGTACCAGTTATGAGCTTAATACAAAAATACAAATAGAATTTGTAGGCATTATTACTGCGTAATTAAGCTATTTAATCAGGTATTTCACTGAAATAAACACAATAATGCAGACTTAGATACTAGCAATGCAACACACATTAATGCTGTATGTGGAAACACAATAATGCAAACTGAAATACCAGTTATGAACTTAATTTATACAATAATACAAATAGAAATTATAGGCATAAAAATTGCGTGATTAAGTAATTAAATCAGGTAATACACTGAGATGCGCCTATCGGGAATTTAGCATCGAATAGCTGTAAAGGAACTATTGCAAAGGAACCAATAAACAGTAACAAAGTTATTGCAATGAAGATTATGGTTTAACTTAATTGGTTAATTAGTGAATTTGAACAGTACGTCCTACCTTGGCCGCTATTCTTCGTCTGTTCTTCTTCTGTTCTTGTACAAGAATATGCAGTGTTATCCAAGGTAATCCACATTAAATTGAAGGCACACACACTCGCGGCACTAAGGCTAAACACAGCACATAGAACGCTGAAAGTGTAAGTGCTGATAAATAAAGCTGATATTCGAAATTTTCGTTCTAACAGTCCGAATTTTTCGAAATTTAGAAACTCTTGCTTCGGACTCAGAAACTCGACGAATGCCGTTAGGATCGAAGTTCTAAGTTAATTAGCGGATTAATTACGAAGGTGGTGTTAAATGCTCCAGTTAAAGAAAAGTGCGACCCTTGCAAACGGCCTTGACGATCTCCCGCTATACCCGGGGGGTTGGGACGGGCGGTTCACAATAGCTTCAACGGTCGAAAATGCTGAAGTCGTGAAATAGCAATGTTATGGCACACTAAAAAATTAATAACAAGTCAGGTAATTAATCCACAGTCATATGGCATATATCGGAGTAATCCTCGCACATTCCTGCACACGTTGATATAAAGCACTTATCTCTACGTCTCTCGACGGTTGCTGGATGGAGCTGTAAAGTTGTTACAAGTTGACACAATTAGCGTTAAAGTGAATAAAGATGCTTGAAATTTTTAAAAATCTGTAACTATCGAAATAATTGAGATACAGAGATGAAGCACATATCCACGTAATCCTCAGGATGTTATCTAAACGATACAACTGCTTTCGAGCGATTCTGACTACAATTTCCGCTGTACTAGGGTTAGAACCGGGAGCTGCTGTGGAGCGACCTTCTTCGATGACGTCCGGCTAGGACCACCGCGGACAGCGATGCACGAAGAAACACGTCTAGGCATAGAGTCAATAAGAGTGCGGATGGTGTTCTGAGGGATGGCTCTCTATTCCCTTTCAACTATTTGCCACAGTTCGTCTTCTGAACGAGGCAGAGTCTGCAAACGGCGTCCAATCACATCCCACACATGTTCGATTGGTGACAGGTCAGGAGAGTACGGTGGCGAGAGAAGCATCTGTATACCTTGCAGAGCATGTTGGCAGATGCGAGCGCTGTGTGGTCGGGCGTTATCCTGCTCAAAAATTGCATTAGGCAGCTCCTGAAGGTAGGGGAATGCCACCGGCCGCAGTACATTATCCAAGTATCGTTGGGCCGTCATAGTGCTCTGAGTACGAACTAGAGGTGACCTGGAATCCTAGGCAATAGCGCCCCAAACCATTATGCCACGTTGTCGCGCGGTGGGACGTCCCGCAGTTACTGCCGGATTAGATCTGTCTGCACGTCGACGCCACACACGTATTCGGCGACTTTCACTGGATAAATAGAAGCGTGATTCATCTGAAAACACGACGTTTCGCCATTCTGTCATCCCTATCGCTCCAGTCCGGCACCATTCTAAACGTTGGCGTCTATGCTGTGGGGTCAATATCAGTCTTCTTAACGGACGCTGTGAGTGCAGGCCACGTTCAACCAGTCGACGGGAAATAATTCTCGTCGACACGGGAACATCCAGGGTATCTTGCACATGCTGCGGAATCGCGGTACAAGTGACTTGCGGGACCGCCACAGCTTGTCGGCGGATGCGTCGATCCACGCATGCTGACGTCGCTCTGGCTGCACCTGCACCCCTCCTTCCCTCATTCCCTTGTTCCAACCATGTTCGCTATAACCGATGCAACGTGCTCGCATCCATGTGGGTATCAGCTGTAATTTGACATAAGAACCAACCCGCCCTTCTCAATCCGATCACCATACCCCTCGTAAAATCATCTATCTGCTGGAAGTGCCTCCGTTGACGGCGGCCTGGCATTCTCTCCTATTACACGTATCCTCTGGGACAAAAACCAACTTTGTTCGATAATTCATCTGGCAGAAATAACGACACGAATAGCCCAGTCTGCACGTTCCTTCCTTTATATCTTACATCACGTGCATCGGAGAGCTGCGCATTTCACATCATTCGCATAACACAATGACGTGCGTCTACTCTAAAATTTGCGTAAATTCCTGAGCACTTCTTTTTGGTGCTGTATTTTCAATCTCGAGCAGTGTATAGGAATTCAAATCGTCGAAAAGAGATGTAATAAGAACTGTTGGAAAGGTGCTTGATCCAATTGGACTTATTTCTCCGTTCACAATTAGGGCGAAAAGGATACTTCAAGAAATATGGAAGAGAAGACTAAAATAGGATGAACCCTTACCAGATTTGGAGAAAACATATCAAGACTGGTGTGAAGAATTGCATTACTTGAACGAAGTGACGTCATCACGGCATTTATTCGAACTAAAAGAAAATGACGAATTATCTAATTAGCAGCTTCATTGCTTCGTAGATGCAAGCAAAACAACTTATGGAGCTGTAATTTATTTACGTTACAGCAAGTTAGTTGGAAACTCTAGTTCGGTTTTAGTAACTTCAAAATCAAGAGTTGGACAAGTGCATGAAATTACATTACCTAGGCTAGAACGTCTTGCAGCGCTTTTAGGAGCTAAATTATTTCAGTACATTCGAAACAACTTGGAACTTCCGAAGGATAGTAAATTTTATCTCTGGTCCGATTCAGTGATTGTTCTTCATTGGATCAAGGGAAATTCTCGAAAATTGAAAGTGTTTGTAAAGAAACGGAGTTGAAGAAATAAGAACTATTTCTAATTTAGATTGGTGGAATCACTGCTCCGGAAAAGAAAACTGAGCGAATTTGTTGTCTAGAGGAGACAACTTATTTGCTCATAAGGACAAGAAACTAATGGAATGGACCACCTTGGATAAGGAAAGACGAAAACCACTGGCCGCAACCGCGTAATGAAATTTCTGATTCGGTTGAAGCTGAATCTGAAATAGAAAATTCTATTACCCTTTTCGTGGGAAGGGTGAATCAAACACTTTTTGACATACGGAAATTCAGCACTATTCATAGATATAGATAGTCCTTCGTATATTTTATCGCAGTCGATAAAAAAAGCAGACTTGGAAGAAAAATTCGCTGCATTGGCATATACTAGTTCACTTTTCTAAATTGAAACGTTTGAAAAATTGTTTTTTTCTGTTAGCTTTTGCTGAAATATCCTTTGAAGTAGTTTTTTGGGGTAACAGCATTACCTTCAAGATGCATATGTTCTGCATAATACATCTGTAAATTTATTCAAAACGTAAGACTAACCAAAAAAATATTTATTAGCTATTTCTCCGTTTTCTATAATAGTAAGAGCAAATAAATGTAAAGTGTTAAGTTTCGGGTAATGTACACGAGGCAGCTGTAATTTTTTTGTCAACTTAAAAGCCGTTTTCTTTTGCAGATGCACTAACTTACGGAGCTTGTTTCGAAAGCGCATCTGAAAAATTCTTGCAGTGCCTTAATTCATCTGCATCAAAAGACTTCGGAAATGACACCGATTCAAAGTTAAAAAATGATTGTTGGTAAGTAAATGTTCATTCTCATTCATGAGTTTATTTTACATGAAGTAAAATTAACAAGAGAATAAAAACGAAAATTACAATCCAGTGGTTTTTCGCCAGTTTTGCCCCATACACCCCTTTTTCCATTGCTAGACGATCATCTCTCTTCTCTCCAAAAGTCGAAAAATATATATGCAAGATTAAAAATATGAAAACGAACTTATAATTTTAATTGCCTATAACTTTTATTTTTTATTTAATTTGGGCACTCGTTCTCTCGATCTGAAAATAGCATTACAAGTCTAAACTGCGTCATTCAAATTAATCATGCGATCCTACGTAACGTTTAATGCAGATACATCTTGCCCAATCAAATAATTGGGAACAAAAACTTTTGAACTAACTAAAGTTTTTTGATTCCCTCCCTTCTGACTTGCTGCGATGCTTTTGGCTTGCGCTTTTCACCTCGCTAGACGCTTTGCGGCTATATTCTTTCTTCACTGAGTATGTGCAGACTAACAGAAATGTAGGGCGCATAAGACGCGTGTCCGTTTGTGAACCAAATATTGCGAATCCCGAATTGCTTTCTTTAATAATAAAATTAATCTTGAATCCGTGCATGTCTGTTTTGCCAAGTTTCTTCTCTGGGCATCTATTACACCACCACCAAATTCCAAATCTTTCATGTCATGTATACATGTATTTAAATTTAGATTAATTAATTTTTAATGTGTTTTATAAACAAGAAAAAGTATGGAAAAAGTTTATAAATACTAAAACTTGGATAAGTCTTTTATATTCGTAAACTAAAATACTTAAGTTACATAAAAGGCTGACCACATTCTTCCCAGGAGGAGGGGAATTCCACTATGGTTGAGAGCCCGCGCTATAAGAGTCAAAGAAATCTCATGGTTGGCGATAAGTCGTAAAACAGATTGGTCATTCCATTGGATGCACTAATAAATATGTAAAATGAAGCGTAAAATTCACTGCATATATTTTAATGATCTTGAAGTGTGCAAATTATTTTATATGCAGAATAAGTTGAGTTTAAAAGCATTTTGCTCAATAAATAATTGTTGGAAAAGGAATCTGAATTTTAAAATCCTGGTTTCAATAATTAGTTTTTCTGTTTTCTGAATAAGTCGACCAATGCGATTTGTTATTTCTTATCGTTGTCAATGTTTGACTGCGTTGTTTGTCAGTACATTGTAAGATGAAAAAGCGGTAAAATAACATTATATACATAATAGGCAAGTCTGTTAAATGTCATTTCACTTTCCCACAGTTTTCATCAATGTTATTTGTGATATCAGGTGTATCGCATTCGGTTGTCTGCAAATAATTTATTTTCTATTTCTTCTTTTTCGCGGATCACTAATAGTTTTTTGTTTTAAGAAACAAAACCGGTATTTACAGAATCAAGAATTTGCTTCCGAAATCATCTAGTACTTTCCTGTGTTATTGAATGTATAGTAGTTTATATACTCTGAACGTTCAAAATGTTCTGTACATGAAGCGAAAACGTTACTTGTGAAATTACGATTGATGTGCATAATTTGGCTGTGGTTTTCAGAAAGAATAATAGAGGTGAGGAAGTCTTGAAATTTTTCATATTTGTTAACTAGGAGCAAAGTATTTGTTAAATTTCAATTTTTTTACTTAACTCGTGCTGGAAAAATTTCTTTCCTAATCTAAATTATTAAATCCGCATTCATGATATTCGACGAATGTACATTGATGTAAATTAATTCAAGAGTAATTTCTTTGTGAAATTTAGCATTGTGGCCATGAACATCTCGGCGTGGCTGTGTTGTTAAAGTGAGTGTTTAAATGTATTGATTGTATATATGCAGTCAATTTTAAAAGTGACGAGTGATTATTTATTTAGTTATTGCATAACGTTAAAAGGTCAGGAAAAGGAAACTGATAATGAATGATTAAGTTCGAGGAAGATTGAAGGAAAGTCAGGTGTACAATTTGATCTTTGAGTCCGAACCTTATAGCAGTCTGCACGTAAGCTATGAATATGAGCCACTTTCTCTTGCAAAGTCCTCCACAAAGGAATCCCTCCACTTAGGCGGATTACCATTGTGTGCTCTTCCCTATTCTAATTACCATAACTAAACGTTAGTAAATTACATTTTATCTTGTCATGTCGAAGTGGCAGAATTCCCCGGCATCGTACGCGATAAACATTTGCGTGGATTTTTTAAAACCTTGGTTCAGAAACTGCAGTTGCTGAGGAATGTTCAGAAGGCACAAAGCTTTCACGGATGGAAGGGAGAATACTGGAGAACGAGAAGAGTCCAGCACGTTCTAAGAGGGCTTCGAGCATGTGGTTTCGAATAATCGAGTGTTTCAGAAATAGTTGCGCACAGCCGTTGCGAAATTGAAAACATATGGGTTTTCTTGTGACAAGTAAGACATCATTATTTGTAAGGGAATTCTTGATTCAGGAGAATAACGATGCTTCCTCATTTTCCGTAGAGCTCTCTCGGTTCCGTTAGATTTCTTGTTCATGATTTTGATATATTTGATAATAATCAGGTAGTTACAAGGGGTTTGAGCGACTTTCGAAATGAAGACTTCTTCCGCTGTTATGAAGAGATGTAATATGAGTGATGACTACTTAAATTAATGGTATATTTTCTGTTTAGTTCCAATTGGTTTAACACGTTGACTGCCACCGCAATTTTCAGAATTCCGGTCTAAAATACCAATTTCATTTAATAATATTATATTATTAAAAACTCTTAACTATAGTACAAAGTTATCATCAAAAAACATAGAAAATGTAAACTTTTCAAAAAAACGGTCTTACTAATTTTCTCGTAGTTGGCGTATGTCACAGAAATCTCTTCGCGGAAGCCAACTACGAGTTAATTTGTACACAGACGCGCTTAGACCTGTCACTTCGCTAAAGCTGAATCGGAGATGTGCGCTGTAGACAGCATACTAGCCAACATATCTGCAATAGTAACCTCAGATATTGTCGAGTGCATCACATTTATGTGTCTCTTGAGTGTGTTGTTTTATAATTATTGTTATAATTACATTATCAAGAACCCAATATGGGTTCGAAAAGACCAGTGACTGAAAAAGAACTTGAGTACTACGCTAATCTAAGTGATTCAGAATTTGGCGAGGCTGGTGACGACAGTAGTGATTATGAACCTTCTGAGAATTCAAGTGATAGTGATGATGAAGTCGTCTCCGAACCTGAAGATGAAGTTGTTCCCGAACCCGATGATAATGAAGGTGATTCCCAAGCGACAACATCAAATGCGAATGATGATTTGTGGACAGAAATTCAACAAAATCCTGAATTATTTATTTTCCAAGAAAATGTTGGTGTGAAATTGGGTCAAATTTTACAGTGCAAACGCTAGTGGACCTATGTTTTTCGGAAGGGTTTCTTGTATTACTGGTCGAACAAACTAATTTATATGCTGCCCAAGAAATTGCAAAATGCAAAGCAATAAAAAAATTAACAGGGTATCAAAGTGGAGAGATGTCAGTGCTGCAGAGATGAAAGTTTTTATTGGACTTTTGTTACAAATGGGTCCTTGTTCTTTTCCATCAATTGAACATTACTGGAGCACAAACAAGCTATATAATGCAAGGTTTTGGCGCTCAAATATGAGTCGAAATCGATTCCAGTTGTTACTTCGTTATTTTCATTTGGCTGATAACTCAGTACCATCTGCCGACAGATTATACAAGGTGAGACCAATACTAAATCATTTCAATAATATTATGCATAAAACTATGTACCAGATAAAAATCTTTGTATCGACGAATCCATGATGCTGTGGCGTGGAAGATTGCATTTCCGCCAGTACATACAAAATAAAAAACATAAATACGGTGTCAAACTGTGTGAACTATGTGAGTCCGACGGTCTTGTAATGAAAATCAAGATTGACAGCGGAAAATCTGAAGAAACTGACCATAATTTAGGTCACACTACTGATGTTGTGTTACATTTACTTGAGGACTATCTCAATAAGGGATATACGGTTTATATGGATAATTTTTATATTCTGTTACTCTTACGAAACTACTAAATACACGAAAAACTTATGTGTGTGGAACCCTACGAAGTAACAGAAAGGGAAACCCCAGAGATGTGGTAAATTGTAAACTGAAAAAAGGGGAGTGTATTTGGCGGCAAAATGGTCCTGTTACTGTATGTAAATGGAAAGATAAACGAGATGTCCTTACCATTTCAAACATGCATTTAGTTGAAATGGTAGAGGTGTCCAATCGCAATGGAAAAGTATCTATGAAACCGAATATAATTCGAGATTACAACAAAGGAATATCTGGGTTGACCGATCAGATCAAATGCTGTCGTACTACACATCTCTAAGAAAGACTATTAGATGGCCCAAAAAGGTTTCACTACATATTATGGAGATATAGTATATTCACAATGCGCACAAAAGTTTTCCAAAAGTAACTTCCTCTAAAATGAAACTGATAAAGTTTAGAGAAGAATTTGTTGTCGCGTTGATTGGAGAAAAGATTCAACCAGTTTCGAAAAAAATTAGATTGCAAGAGCTCCATTATTTAGAAAGTCTACCACCTACTGAAAAAAAACAGCGCCCGACAAAACCATGTCGTATATGTACTCAAGGAAAAAAACGACGAGACTCAAGGAAAAAAACGACGAGAAACGCGTTACTTTTGTCCAAACCTGTGGTGAAGGAAAGCCAGCCCTTTGTGTGGAAGAATGTTTTAAAAAGTATCACAAACTATAAAAATATTCTTTTACTTCTTGACTTTGAATACGTTTTTTACAATTATATTTTCTGTTGATTTATTAATAAATTTTCTGTTCATGTAAGCCAGCATTGATTTTTTGTGCTCTTCCCAGAAGCCATCTATCCACATTAACATTGATATACTACGAGTTTAATCGTAGCTGCACAAATATGGCAAGTGAACGCAGTACGAGATAACTCGTAGTCGGCGTCCTAGCAAAGAACGCAATCTACGAGTTATCTCGTAGTTGGCAGTCAACGTGTTAAGAGTTGTATTTTGTGATTTCTTAATTTTTTGGCATTCTTTTTATTGCAAACTGAATTTTTATTTATATTAGTTCTACTTTTCCTTTAACTCAAGTATTCATTGGCTGTGAGGTACAAATCATAATGCCTAACCATATGTATGTGTATTAATTTTAATTTAGAAAGACAAATTTAAAAACAGCACATAATACCATGTGGATGACTAGAAATTCATTTTATTCAACTGCACTGTATTTATCTCTTTGTGAAAAGTAATATCCAGTATATTTACCATAGGATTCTTTATAAGGATACAAAATACTTATACCCTTTACAAATCAGCTTGTCTTTGAATCCAGTCTATGTAATTTCGCCTCTGTAAAATGTTAGTTTTAGAATGAACATTGAAGAGCTTCCTATTAAGCAACATTGTTCCAATGTGAATTTAAGCTTGAAATGAATATTTTGTCGCTATAAATTTTGCACACAATTTACTAATTTTATGAAGCGTTCTCTGTCTGAGACATTAGAATATTTTATGCATTATATTTAAATAGTTGCTTTGTAAAGCTTCGGAACCACGCTGTGCTTTATTTCCAAGTCTAAAGACGTAACTTGTTATTTTGCTTTCGTTCAGTTCTTTCTTTTGAGTAGTCTAAAACGAATACTTCATTTTGGTAAAAGAATCGCTCCGTTCATTAACTGTTATTGGAACATGCGATACATACTTGGTTACATTAGGAGACATTTACCGCATTCCGAAAAGATTTCAAATTCTGTATGTGGAACACAGCTAGCAAGTTCCTCATATTCGATTAAAGAAAGATATTTTATTTAATATAAGAAAATGGCTTATCTTCTCTTTTTAACATTATAAACACAAATCTTCTGTTGCTTAAATTCCTAAGATATTAAAAATGTGGCTTGAACAGAAAAATCTTGATAAATCAACTGTCCAATTTTAAACAAATGATCGAAATTCAAAACTTGCAACCTTTTTTACGTACTCTAATAAAACGTCGATTGACAAGGCCAAGTGGTTTTTTAACTGTATCGTTTATTTTCAAAATCTGACATATTCTCGTTAGTTTCTCTGAATTTTTAAGTGTGCTTTGAAAATACATCACAAGAGGGTATTAATACAAAATTAGGCTTTTTTAAAATTGTACTTGTCGCGGTATTCTGTTGCGGTGGTCCATATACCTGGCAAATAATGTATTTTTTACAAATGAACAAAATCAGTTATATTAATATATATAAGTTTTTGAAAATAAGCATTTCAGTTAAATGTGTTTGTTTTTGTGTGTAACCACATCCTTAACCAAAGATTTCGGTACGTTTCGATATGTTTTCCGGTGAATGCATAAAGCAGGCAAACTACTTTTAAAGAGATGAATTCTCCCAAAGGTCGCAGGTACAAATGCAGAAGCTAAGGAAGAAATATAAATAATTTCTTAGATTCTAAAACCGCGCATTTGCCCTGTATAAATATAGTTAAAACGGTGAACATTAGAATCGATGGTGCCATAAAATCGCAGATATTTGCAAACTGTTCATTATTTCGAAATATTAATTTAAATATGTAACATTTAACTGCCATAATATGTCGCAAAAAATTCAAGAAACGGATAATTTAATAAAAATGAACTACTTTGATTTCAGCATGTATAAGGAATTGAGGAACTGCGCTGTGCAAAAGGTGGAAGATTCTTGTGGTGCAGCTGCTTCTCAAGTGATGCAGGAGGACGTGATTAACATTAATGGAGCTGGATTTGAATTAGTCTGCACGGATATTTTTCATGAATGTGGAGCAGCGACTGGGGTGCTGGCATCATCGGCAGCTGTACTTATTTCTTTGTTTATCACAGTCTTGTTTTCAGTGAACTCCTGAATGTCACTTTTTCTCGAAGTTATTGTTATTAAATTGTAATTTTCTAACCGTTAACTATATTTTTTTTGCCTTACCATTATTAGACAGGATCTTTCTAATAAAATCTAGGTATTTATCTGCACTAAAGGAATTATGGAAGTAGTTATCACCGTTAGAACTTGTTTAATTTCTAAAATTAGGAATGCGATGGCCTTAGGAGACCGTCAGGGAAACTAACCAAGATTAAATAATATTCAATAATAAAATTAAGTATAAATAAATGAAAATAGTTGGAGTAAATTAAGATACAGGAGCTCATTGTATGTGGGTTTGGGTCTGAAATCATTATTTTATTCAAAGAAGTACTGGATCCAGGTTTCGGTGGACTTTGATGAATTTATTAAGTACCACATAAACATTTCCTATTAAAACTGAAATTTGTCAAATGTTTCGTTTTAAATTTGAAACTCTTTCAATGTTTTGTCTTGAAAATTTACTCAGAGTGGAGGATTGTAATTAAGGCTTTGATTAACGTGGGTCGCTTTTATTAGACGAATGTCTATGTGACAATGAAGAGCAGAATAAATTTAGAAAGTATCAATTCTCCTTTTGCTATTACTAGCTCCATCTAAAGTTTTCTGATCCATGGCCGAATGTTGAAAATATTGTTTTAGTACTACTTTGAATACCAGTTGCGTTCTAAACGTTAAGTATAAACAATAATCAAGAATAGTATTAAATGGTATTTAAAATTTTGCATTCAATTCAAATTCTGCAAATAAATAATTGAATTATTTGTATGTAATATATTGAAGTTATTATATGCGGATATATTTCGGCTTACAAATTGTTTTGTATTTCCCAAGAGGTGGCTTCAAAATAAAACTGATCAACTGCAGTCAGTAAACCTCCATCTTAATAAAAACATTACTAATTTATTAGAACATGTCTTCCATATATGTTAATTCAACTTATTTTCTTTGAAAAATTGCACAACCATGGTACTGTTTTTAAATCTCCCCGAGGAATCAATACTGTGCTTACTCTGTTTTACCCAACGTTTACCTTTCGATTTCTACGGAAAGTTAAGCTTAATAATTTTTAAATATAAAAAATCAGTTAAATATAAATTGAATATGCAAAAAAATTATATACATATATATCTATATCTGTACAGAAAGTCTTAAGCGATACAGTAAGTGGTTGTAAATAGAACTCAGCTTGTCATCGGATTATGTATACTCAGACTGAATGTCCGAAAATCGCTGCATAGTTTTATCTTTAACAGCATTTTGGATTTCATTAATGAACCAATAGCCCTTCGAAAACTTTCTCAGTGATCTTTACTTCTGCCTCCTTGCGGTTACTATCAGTAACCGCAAAGAAGCAGTTTGACTGTTGTGGGAATGATCGAGGACCTCCTCAGGTGGAGCCAGCAGTACACACGCAAACGGTCGTTTCTGAAAAAGAATAATTCCACTTCATAAAATACTTGGTGGTAGTTTTGAGCTTGTGTAATGTCATGCAGTATTTAGTTCCACTACAGTCTGTATTGTATACGTCCAGCAAAAACATTTAAAGTCATTCTCTTTACAGAAGCATTTCCAGCCTTTATGGATAAATGAGGTCATGGAAACATCTCTCATTTGCGGATTCTTCATTGAAATCATCATAAGAACTCAGCGTAAACTTGATTAAATCTCATTTTTCAGTGGGCTTATGATGTTACATGTTCAGAGTTCCTCACAACATGTGTTGATAGCTCTCTGAGAGACTGTTTTTTCAATGTTACGGGTGATTTGGATTTATCCTTTACAAGATCCGCAATTGATTCGATAGTGATATCCGGATGTGCCAGCTCGTAACTCCGTGCTTATACATCTTTCACAGAATCGATTACACTTCTCTACAGAGTGACAAATAGTCATATAGTTATACAACAATAAATTTTATCTCCATTAACATTATTTTGCCATCAAGAACTGCTATTGCTGGCCTGTTTCCTTGCATCCAAGTTACGGCCATAACTGATCAGTTTACTTCAACATGTGCAAACAGCATATTGATATTTTTCTATCAATAAAATTTACTTTCTGACATGCAAAGTATTAGCTCTGGTGCAAAACAGAAAGTAATGCAAGTTATATATATACCGAGTGATAAAAGAAGTATTTTTCTTTGTAAATTTAGGCGTTTTATTAATTTCGAAACTCGTGCGTGGAATTAATGTCGCTTAAATCATTTTTTAAGTCGTGACCAAACGGTGTAAAATTCATGTATTCTGTTTCAGCTATTCATAAACGCAACTCAGTTTTTAAGAAGAAACAGCAGTAGATTTTACATGAATTTGGGCTGCTGTTTACCATAAAATTTCATGTTTTCTTTAATTTTTATCAAGCATTTATTAAAAAAGAATGCAGTAAAACCACATTAGACACATTATAGGGTTGTTTTATGTTGGTTTAAGGGTATCTTGCTACAGCAGCGCAGACAAATGCGCCTTCGGAATCAAGATATATGTTACGGAACCCATAGTGAAAGTAAACATTTCATTCTCAGCTAATCGTTTTCAAGGAACTAATGAACAGTTTTTTCGCAATGGCGATCCCATCTAACTCCTAATTGACACAAAAGGAAGAAAAAGGGAGGAATTCTAATTGTGTAAGTCTCCAAAAGTTGTACATTGCCTTGGAAAATGTCATAAAAAGAAATGTGGATTTAATGAAAGGATTGAAATTAAAAAATCCGGAGTTATAATGTAAGATAGCCAACTTGCAAAAGATGAATAAAAGGAAATATTTAAAATGCAGAATCATGAAATAGAAGCTGCCATTATTGAACCTAAAGTTTCAGTTAAAGAGAAACATAGTTGACGTTCGGTCGTGTCAGTCGATTCAAATTTATTCAAGAAATTACTCACACCAAAAAGATTAATATTCTTGGATGACTCCGAATTGTTTGAAGGAGTAAAAGTTAACCCCGTGCTTTAAGTGTTTAGACTTTGAACATTCCAAACAATATTACGGTTGTGAAAAAAAGCCTCCAAAATGGGAGTTTCTCCTCTCAAAATATTTCATTATATTTCGTTATTCATATTCTTGTATCAGTTGCATAGCAGATAGATCATATTAAATCTGAGAACTCAACATTAGTGGGAAGTGAATTGTGTGTTTGCTGTTAAATTGAAGGGAATAAGGAATTTTGAGAAAAAAAGATTGACTTAACCTTTACAGAATTTTTATATCGCAGATATTTTACAACCCTCAAGACTGTTACAACGCAAACAAGGGTAGACACGAACACGCATTCAAGAATGATATCGCAAATAAATCCAAAGACAGCAATTGTTATTTCAAGTGTAGGAACATATACATGAGAACTCTACTATATTGAAACATTTCATTAGTTGTAATAGAGGAAAGTCAAACTCTTTTATTATTTGCTTTATATGCTGTCCACTTTGACTAATTGGGAAACATATATTTGACCTAAATTTCTTGTGACGGACATGTAAATTCACGTTTATGCGGGTTTGAGTGTTAATCATGCCAGATGAGGATTTAATTCGACACAGGAGGTGTGAAAATGGAAAGCCTGAAAAGAAAAACGAACGATAGAATGCTAAAGATAAATTCAGCTTCAGTGATCATAATTTTATTAAATTTGGATGTCTGTTTATTTAGGCTATATGAGATCAAATCTAAGTTTAAAGTGATAAATGCTGATAAACTAAAATTTAATCAAATGATTTCAATATATTTTGAGTAAACTACTGCTCGGCATAGGAATAATCTAGTTCAAGAATTAACAAGTATGTTAAAAGAAACTTATTTTAATTTTATAAAATTGCGGAGATTTACGAAAGAATATCGAAATTCTGACTCTTTAACGGAAGAAAGAGGACTTTAGAGAAGGTATTGAAGATATGTTTATATAAATCAGAGAATCTAAGCTTTCAGTCATATATGTACAATAAATTAAATACAAGAATATTAGCAAAGCTAAAAACGTTATCAGTGCTGAGAAAACTACAGAGGACAAATGTGATACCATGACCATGTTCCAAGAGGTAGCAATAGCTCTTCGTGAGAATACACAGTTAAAAAAACTAATTCTAATAGAAAAACTTTCTAATACAAAGTCATCTCTAAGAATTTAAACCAAAATTCTGCAGAATATTTTAAAAAAAGAAATAAGTTATGCCCAACAAAAACCAAATTTCAATTTTATTGGGTTCGAACTCATTGTAATATAATGAGTAATGAGTTGGCTGATCAGACAATGGAATTTTAAAACAGGCAGTGTAAAAAATACGACATTTAAAGAGATTTATAGTCGAGGAAAATACTGAAATTCATCTCAAAGAAAATGATACACATGTGCCAAAAAAAGGTGGAATTCGATGGGCTTGCATATATATATATATATATAATGATATGCATGTGTCTAAAACAGGTTCGATGACCATATATATATATATTTATAAATATGTAAAACAAAATTATAACTTAAATCTGCGATAGCCCTTTAATTCCTCATATTCAATTTGGATATTTTCCGCTCTGTTGTAAAAATGGTAACTACTTTCGGGAGTGTATCATTTCTGTATAACTGCATGTCATATAACTTGCATAACGCCGGTGACGTAGGTAATTTAGAATTTTAACTCAATATTTTGAGAACTTAAACCTTTCTTTTAGAGAGCTTCCGTATTGGATAGCTGCGAACTTTTGCTTCTATCCCTGTTCTCTCTAAGACGCTGCCTCACTGTTCTCTCATATCGCAACAGGATCAAAAACGTAAATGTTCTTGAATAGGCACGATTAGAACGCCAAGTGGGCACAAATGTCAAGTGAAATACAGATGATTATTTAATCTGCTTCGGCTGCCAAATTTGCTTTTCAGTATGGATCAACATTCTACGCCATCAGTATTGTTCAGTTTGTTGTATTTCATATATATAAATATATACTTAACCATTAATTTTCTATTTATGATTTTCTCCTAGGAAGGGAAGTGTAAAACTGTTGTAAAGTGAAATTAGGAAATGTTAATATTTTGTGTAAAATTTGTAATGGTATGCATCAAAGTCGTGCATTTTGCAAAAGAAAAGAATACTAATATATATATTTTTAATATATATATATATATATATATATATATATATATATATAAATGATAAAATAGTACATACATAAAATAAGTAAATTATTGTTGATTTTCTAGAAAAGAGTTGTTTTATCGAGCGAAATTAACCCTCCCCCCAAAAATATGTATGTACTATATATACATATATACAGGTGGTATCGAAATAATGGAAACAACACTAGATTTATAAAGAATCCTCTAATAATATGGTGCAGGACCGCCTTAGGCATGTAATACAACTTGGATTCGCCTGGAAATCGTATCGTACAAGTGCTGAATAGTGTGTAGAGAAATATTGTACTATTCTTTTATGGAGATTTTATGAAGAAGTTCTGGAGAGATGCTGGTGGAGGATATCGATTCCGGACTGAATGCTCTAAAAACAGGCCATAGCGGTTCCATAATGAGGATAGAGGGATGTTTCACTTCATGTTTATCAAACCATGATTGGACAAGCCCCGCTGCATTAATAAGAGCATTAACATCTTTGAAAATTACATCTCTTAGAGGAAATAATATTTGCATCATAGGATGGGCATGGTCAGCTAAAACGTCTCTATACTTCTCTCCAGTGATCCTTCTGTACTGTGATTGGGCCAGCAGAAAACAACCACACGGCTGCCCAAGACGGATCTACTCTATACTTGACAGCTGGAAGGAGACAGTCACGATCATACGCGTGTGCAGGTGTCCTCTAAACATGCATGCATCCTGTTGTAGGGAAGTGTGTGAAAAATAACTGTCTTCCACTTATCAGTCGACCTTATCAGTCGACTGTAGCACCACTGTAGATGACATTTGGCATTAATATTGTCAGGATTGCGTGTTCGGTGCATATTCTTGGAAAACATCTTCGTGACAGCTTTAAGTCCTGATCTTGAACAGGGAGCTGAATGCAGCTATGTTCTGTGGTAGAATACTGTGAATAAGTGGTAGAAGAACTACACTTCAGAGGGATTTAAAATCCTCTTTTATTAAACCACAATTATGTACAGCCACTTCCAAACTTGGGAGGGATACAGAAAATAATGGCCGCCACTTGGGTCTAAACTGAACAATCAAATTTAATTTAAACTAAAGCTAATTAGAAATTAAGTAGTCGTTGCTCACAGAGCTATGAACGCGAGGTTGGCCTCTAAACTAAATGGTGCGTAGCAAGATTTAACTAATACTGACGCACTTAGAATTACTTCAATAAGTAATAACGTAACAGCGCTACGGCTTAGAATTTAAATACTAGCTGGTCAGGCGAACGTTGAATAGAGTAACAGTGGTCTGAGACTAAAAGCTCTCTCACCCTGAGAGGTCCTACCTCTCGTTTAAATAGGACTTGGCTCTACTTCAAATTAGCATAAAGCTGAAACGTGCGCTTATTCTAACGGGAAGTTGAAATGAGAACAGATAGAAAAAGTCAAATTAAAATAAAACTTTGTTAGTTTAACTAAAACCTTACAATATATGTGACTAGTGGCTTGGGAATTGCTGTTTTGCTGTAAATGTGCTGTTTATGAAGGTGCTTCCTAACTGTAATTATTCACACTGGAGATTCCATATGCTGATTGAGCTCTGTAGTCACTTTGTTTTCTTTTAAGACACTGCAATTCGCTTCAATACCAGTCAGTCTCTTGCACTCAGCTTCTTCTTGCGTCTATTATTTTGCATTGTTGAGTCTGTCTTGCTCCGCTGTGTATGCTGTAATGACTTTAGACACCATACCACTAGAATGTTTAACAGCTGGGATGTTTCGGTCCGGGCTCTTACAATTTGCGCTCTTTGAAACTCTGTGAGATTTCACAGTTTACGCTTTTGACAGGAATCCAAGAAATATACAACTTCACTAAAGCTACCTCATAGTACATGATATATATTTTTTGTATAAAAAACTGGTAGCTAGGGTTATATTTTAATGCTTATGAAGCACATTCTTAAATGCCACTTTTATTTACATGTGTTCCCATTATTTTGATAGCCACCTGTATATAGTACTTTTGAAGTAAAATTTGTATATTTAAGAACCTTAAAATGCACTGCAATTACAAAAATATTGCTATACTGAAGTATAATTCTAAATTACAGTGTTGGCAAGCTATGATTTTTAAAGTCTTTATTCTTTAAATTTTGCTGCTCTCTTACGCTCATTGCAAAGGTTTGCGATCTGAAACGGAAATTATAAAGCATCTTGATGAACCATCTTTCAGAAATTAGTTCTACATTTTGAATCTTTATAAAATAAACAACATCAGAAATTCCTAAATTTTTTAATTGTATTTATTATATAAATCACTTAAAAGACATAATACATGCATAAATTCAAATTAATACGCCAATTTCGAAATCAGTACATGGTATTGTACAATATACCTCAGGACTTAATATGGAATAATAAAAGAAAATCACGGTTGAGAATTGTACTAGTACTGAGTTAAGAAATAGTAGACTCCCGGTTACCTAACCTATATAAGTAAGGCTTAGGCTTTATAAATGAACAGCCGTTTAATTCGAAAACGTTTGCTTAAAGTGTTATTATTTACATACCACTGATCGATGTCCTTTTATTCCAGATCGATTTCAGTCTCTTAAAATTGTTAAATAGTGAAATCTTCGACCAGGTGTTATTTTGGAGTTTAGTTCCCAAGACCATGAGAAATGCAGCTTTCAGAACTATGATTAGAAATGCTCTTATTTACGTTTAATTTTGTCTCTGGTAGTAGTATGTTACTTCTCAGTTCAATGCAATTTTTCTTAAAAATGGCTATAAAGGTTTCATTGGAGCAAGAATATTGATATCGAATAAGAATATTCCGACGTACTTCTGTACAATAAGTTCAAAATAGCTTGCCAAGTCAGGAAATGACCAACTTCATGAAATGTTTCAGACCTAAACTTTAAAGGTGCACAACATTCAGTTTTATCGGAACAAAAATTTTTTTCCAGTTCAATTACTGCTCAATTCAAAAACATTTACTGAAAATAAACTGCAATAAAATTGTAAAGATAATATAGAGATCAGGAACTGTGGCATAATTAGCTGCATTCTTGTGTTTTGATTTCTTCCACTGATCGGCCACTGTAGTTTGACTCCAATCTTCAAAATCTGTCTTTTGTGTAGTATCATGGTTGAAGCTGGGATTTGGAGGTCGGTTGAAGCCTCTTTCGCTTTCTGTCTTGCGAGTCGAAGATACTGTTGGAGTTTGATCTTGTTCTAAGCACTCATGCATTGGAATTGATTCACATCCTTCCCACTGAGGTTGGAAGTATCTCAGAAGAATTTTTTCAAGAACCTGTACTGCTTCATCACCGCAGTGTGTCATAGCAGCTCTTGTCACACAGTCTTCGTGAGAAGCTAAAGCACTATAATTGTAGAAATTTGCTTAAATTACTACATATTACATATCATAAAAGCTAGCATTAAACTAAGTATGAAGAATTAATTTTGAAGTCAAATTTAATACTTTTTACTCAAATATTAGTAAGATATTATTACAGATGCTTGATGATTATTTTTTGAAGTTTTGTTTGTATCTATTGTTTTTATCTCATGAAAGTATATCATTTCGCAATTAAATAAAAAAGTATTAGTCAGTACAATTATTGAATTATCGTTTACAAGTTTGAGTTCTAACCTTTGGTTAGAAATGTTTATATAAAGAAAAACAAATACTTTAGATTTACATACCAGACTAGAATCAATTTAATACACTTAAGTCATTATATTTTTGAGACTAGAGAACTTTATTTGATATAAGGTCCCAAGAAAAAAAAATTAAATCAAAGATGCAACTAAGCGAATCGCATGATTGGAATAACATGCTGTTTATCGAAACTAAAGCAAAAGGACGGAGCGTAGAAATTAGTTGTGCTGAGGGCTTCTGATTGATTAAGTGAATACTATAAACTGTATCAATCTGATACAGAAAATGCAATATATTCGTAGAAAAAATGCAACAAAGTCATGATTATCTGAACGATTGTGTATGAGAACTCATTTGATTTCCTTAGGCAGATGTTGGCGAATATTGCAAAAAATGTCTGAAAATGCTAATTTGGTACGAGAAAATCTTCAGAATTTTCCGATCTGTCTTCACTTGATATTCCGTAATTTAATTCTTGGATTTTTATTATTTCTTGTACTCATTATTCCTGTATTCACCTGGTACTTGCATGTCTCTAATTACAGTCGTTTGGTTTTTGCTTCTGGACTAAATTATTACATTCGAAAACAAAATAACTGGGATATGAATTAACGAGAAATTTAACATCATGAAACGTGAAAAATGTGTGACAACCAAGTGCATTAACTGAGATCATTAACTGGTTTAAATTAATCATTGCAGGTGTTACAGTTTTTACTCTTTGCTGTTGTTGTCGTCGTGTCCATTATTTCATGAAAAAATGGTTGCCATAGCCCCGAGGAGTTCGGACTTCTACTTCCACCCCAGTTTTGAGGGAGAGCATCCCTCTTCCCTACCACTAAACCACGCGAGAGGACTTTCGGCTAGCCATATATTTAGAGCGCCCCTATACCTAGGGGACACTATACAAACATCCATGCCTTCTCCAGTATTCAAACTTGGACCCTTCGCTACTTCGGTAGGCTCTCCTACCACTAACCGCCTGGGCGGCTTTTGTTGTTCTTATTGAAAAGCATTATTTAATGTATAAATAAAATGCTTCAAAAATGGTTTATTTGGAATATAATGATGCATTCATTAACAAATGATTTCCCTGAAACAATAAGTTTTAAACCATGAAAATCGATTATACGATTCTGTCATAATAGTAGTCTTCAAATAATTAAGATGTGCCATATTGCCGTAAATAGTTAATCTTTTTTATGAGGGTATCATCCATTAAATGGTAATGTTTAATTATCATTTTCTAATGAAGTAAAATATTAAAAAGAAACCAGTGCAGAACTAAAAGTACAAAACGCATTTTTCATTAATCTTTGTAAATATGAAATTAATTTTAAGTATCTATGTTTAAACTATTAATTCTTAGACCCTGTAAACTCAAATTATACTAGGGAATTCCATTTTCCAGTTCGTAAGTACCATAGGTCAGCCTTATTTTTCCGCAAGCAAGAAAAATATTAGTCATTTCATAGAATGAGATATTTTCTTTAAAATTTGCCCCGAATAATTGGATGTTTCAACTAACTAGTGATCCTATAAACTAGGTTCAATTGCATATAATTGTTATAAGAAATAAAACTAAGCTTACCAGCATCTGTGCCTTTTATCACTTTTCATCCGGTAACTAGACATATCCGGCAGATCTGACCCACAAGAAAGAATCTCTGTTCTTATAAGTTCAAAACAAGGAGAAATCGCTTTATATTCTGAAAAGGAAAACTACATAGTGTAAGTAATGCATCTTCATGAAACAACAGATTACGATCTAGAATTCGCGAGAAGTAATGCATTTAATACTCGACTTTGAAATTTTTGATAGTAAAATAACAATCAGGTTGCTATAATCCCCGCTGACTGACTAATCCCACTATATACGAGCCAATTAAGCTTCAAAAAATAAGTACGATCAATAAGTTTCCAAATCTGATCAAATAACTTTAAATTTGCTAAGAATTAAAGAAAGTGAGTTTATACATTCGAAAACTTTTTTGAGTAAGTACTTTTATTTACATATTTCGGTGCGTGACATGTAATCATTTTCTATCTTATATCAACGGAAATTTCGTCAGAATTCGGTTCTCAGCGAAAAAGAGCTTGGCTACTTAAAATGTTTCATAATGTTTTTCTGTGTATAACTAGTAAATACTTCAGTTGTTCATTTTTCAAGGACGTCATATATGAAGGTATGTCTCCTTGGTAAGTGTCTCTTAAGCTTACATATATTACTTAAATAGTTAATTGCCTACTAGCAAAAGCGTACCATCGACAAGAAAAACGTACATGTAAAACAACTCGCAGGCTGTTACAGTTTCATTGGCCACAAGAGGGCGCAGCTTTTTTATTTTATGTTTATTGTTTTTCTTACTGCTTTGCGAATTTTTTTTTGTCATGTGGTGGCAACGACAGAAAAAACGATGAATGTTCGTCTGCGAGCAAACGAATTGTAAATAGCTGTAAATAAAATTTTATGTGTGATAAAATAGCAAAGTCTTTGATAAAATGTCAAATTCCAAGTGTCTGTGGATTTCTTCAAGGAAAGGTAAGCAAAAACTTTTTTTTATCAAATATTATTAAATGTTGAAGGTAAAGATAAGAAAATAGAAATTATAAATAATAAACAAAATGGTGTCGAAACCCGGGATAACCGGTGATCTTTAAATAGATTATGATTTAAGTATTTATTAATCTTCGATTAGTGACTGAATAGTGATCTTAGTTAAAAGCACTAAAAAAGAAGCGAGGAATGCTAAGAGCATTAGTTACGAGAATAATCGGTAAACAGGAAAGGAAAATAAAATCCGATAATATTAAATTTGATTTATTAGAAGATGACTTATCCATCTTAAATGAAAATGATGTATTAATATTAAACACTGAAATTGAATCTGCCATAACGGATGAAAAAGAGTACGAAACAGAAATTCAGGATAGCTTGGAATACAACTCAGAAACACAATGCAAAACAGTTGACTTAGATGATTTATTACGGTAAAGCATTTAAGCTCCTTAATAGAAGAATCTTCTTGATTGATTTCCACCAGAATGTAAGTTACCATTCATATCACAGAGAGGGATAATTACACAACCCTTTTACGGCTAACACGCACGTTCAAATGCAAAAATTGAATTTGGCCCTGGGTTAAATACTTTTTTTTAAACGATCATTGTTGGCCCTGAGAAAAATCACAGAATACTGTAGCCCATAGAGAGGCATGCATTAAATGGCTTTCAGTCCGAAGTAGCAATAATGTTGGGTCGACATCTGCGTCCATTGTTATTCGCCCCAAGATTCGATAGAAACCAAGCCACCATCGTGACGTGTTTAGTACAGAGTGATACATAAGATAAGTTTTGTTATATTTATGAAATTTAATTTGTTCAAGAACATGCTTGTACTACTTCGCAGCATCGCCATTCTATTGCTTCACCTTGTTTGGGCCATGTGATTTCAAACTTACCATAATATTCTATTTCCTTTGAGCCTAGTATTCATCCCACCCCTTGTATTCAAGGTTGTTATCAATATTATTATTAAAATCAGCTTTCCGATTATGAATGTCTGATTAATTAATAATTTATCTCATTGTCAGAATCATAGAATAGGGTAATAAGGATATTTTTAAAAGTGTAATTTATGTTGAATCTACTACATTGTTGCGTGCGTACTGGTTCGTAATAGTTTACACTAGTGTGCAAAAATTAAGGACGAAGTCGAAAAACTAGCATATCAGCTGAACGAAGAGGCAGAGCGGACAGAAAGACCAATCAGGAGATTAAGTACGGTGATGTACGGTAGCACATGCGCAGATAGATATAGACGTAATGGGGGAGTGTCTGAGTAGTATAAAGCATGCTGTCGGTGTAAGATCAGTATTTCTGGCAAAGCGATTGCACGCCGTATAGCAGTTAAAATCACACCGAGTTGCTGCCTCAACGAGAAATGGCGAATAATCAATCTGTTAGACGACATCTGGATGCTTTTACCCGAGGTCGAATCATTGGGAAGTTGGAGGAAGGCCGCAGTGTGACAAGTGTGGCTGCAGAGTTCGGAATTGCTCACAGCATCGTTTCACGACTTTGGAGACAATTTTAAACTACAGGAACAGCTATCCGGGGGTTTAGTAGTGGTCGTCCACGAGGAACCACACCCGCAGATGACCGGTATATTGCCTTACAGGCCAGAAGAAACAGGCGGCAGACAGCGGGAGAAATCGCTAGACACACGACACAGGCGACTGGACGACCGATATCGCGTTTTACCGTGGCCAGAAGACTGCACGGTGGTGGTCTGTTTGCACGACGCCCTGTACGGTGTGTACCTCTAACGCCTGCCCATCGGAGAAGGCGTTCTCTGTGGTGCCGGGAACACCGGAATTGGAGAGACAATGAATGGGGACGAGTACTCTTTACAGATGAGAGCAGATTTAGTCTGAGTTGCGATTCTAGACACATACACATCTGGACAGAGCGGGGAACACGCAATAACCCCTTCAACATCATCAAAAGGGACTGTTTTGGAGGTCGCGGAGTTCTCGTTCGAGCAGACATAATGCTTGGTAGCCGGACCGACCTTCATATCTCCCAAGGAGGTTCGTCACCTGGGACTGCTATTGTAACGAGGTTCTTCTTCCTTACATGCGTCTTTTCACAAGGGCTATGGGTCCTCAGTTCCTCTTCATGGACGACAACGCTCCACCTCATCGCACAGTTACTGTCGAAGAGCTGTTGGAGAGTGAAGATATTGAACACATGGATTGGTCGGCAAGGTCTCTGGATCTAAATCCCGTCAAGCATGTACGGAACTTACTAGGGAGACCCGTGGCAGCACGTAACTTATCGCCAGTAACGATTGCGAAACTGCGATTGGTGCTACAAGAGGAACGAACAGCAGTGTCTCAACAGCTCATTAACAACCACATATCCAGCATGCACAAATGATGTGAAACCTGCCTAGCAGTCAGGGGAGATCATATCCCCTGTTAAAGACCGGATGTTTCTTGCTGGACACCCATCACAGGGATGTTTCGGCCTTCAGTCGCATTGCGCTCCATGCTACTTTTTCAATAAGGCTTCTTTTTATCCCTCTGATTTCTCTTTTAGTAAGTGTTGCTTACATTATTCATGTCCTTACGTATTGGGGATCTTACGGTATTAAATGTGTTGATTTGGAAAGCTTTTGTACAAAGTTATATTGAAAAAACCGCCTCGTCCTTAATTTTTGCACACCAGTGTAAATGCACACAGGTCCAATGATAAGTTAATAAAATTTATTTTTTATCAAGTGAAACATTTTAAAGTTTTGGAATTTTCCACTGAAATACTCGTATAGGGGTTTACACTTCATACTAATAAGAACGTGAAACACAACGGAATCCAGCTAAAGAGAAAGCTAACACGGAGATATCTCAGTTCACGATGAACTAACAACGCGCAACAATAATGATTAAGCAACTGAGAGCAGATGGTCTCTGCCTGGCCTTATATAGTTTTCACCCGGCCGCCGTGATATTTCTAGTAGTTTCTGCTTCTCGAAATAACTGGAAGGCAACATGAGTGTCCAGTTTTTGTTGCAGCTAATACTGTGATCAATTACATTTATTCAATTAAAACGGTGATACAGAGAATGGACCAAAATGTCGCCAAAACCGTTATCAGCTTGGCGGTATCTTGACAAAGTACAGAGATACCCATTTACTCAATGTTAAATGGACTTGCCCCTGTATTCTTACTTTTCCGGCATAGCTCCTCTCTTAAGATTTTTCATGTTATATTACGCATCAAAATACAACAATTTCACGTATAATTGCAGTAAAATCATCTATCTATGTACAAAGTAGTTTTCAATGTTATTTTTAAAAATTATCCAAACTAAAGGCTTTAACTGGTTTTATTTACACGTTGAGAGATTATATCGTCGTAAGGTGGAATTCTGAAGTACCATTATTCATTCTGCTTCAGTATGATATTTGCCTACCCTAATTGCATTTTGTTTGTTTTAGAGGCATATTTTATCACTTTTCTTTCTTTTGTGTCGTGTGTGTTAAAGTCTGTTTCCATAGCAGCTAAAGGCGCAATGATTTCTAGACAAAGGAAGAACAATGTGAAATATTTAGTCCAGAGTTCATTCAGATAAATTTCAGTGTGTACAATATTATTAATATTACCGAACTTTATTATTTAAACTAATTTATTTCAGATAACGTGTCAAAATTCAAATTGCTCAAATATGGAAATTTTAATTTTTCATTCTTGAAAAAAAAAAAAAAAACG
>KK121105.1:288358-349191 GCA_000611955.2 Stegodyphus mimosarum | reverse complement strand
TTTCCCTAGAATTATAAAAAGAATAGTAAACATATCAAATATATAATGTAGTCTTGTTTTTGATTTGTACTTTTAAAGTGTGAAGAGTAGTTTAATATGAAACAGTCAATTAAATTGGTAATAGATAACCTCTGAAGCATTCATTTGCAAAATTGGTATTATAATTACAATATTCAAAATAATTGTTGAGCGGTCTTTGAGACCTTTGTCTTAAATTAATGCGAATTTGAGATTTTATTAAAAGCAAACAGTTTGATTGCGGTGATGCATTTATTTGTTACTAATGGAAGTAGTAAAATGCTGATAACTTAAAAATGGTTTAAAAAATTAATAATTACTATGTGGGGGTTTACTAATTTTATTCCAAAGTTCTGTCTTAGAACCCACGAATACTAGCAAGCGAATAATCGCTTAAGTGTGTGAAAGAACACGTAAATCTTAAGAAGGGTTACCTACTGTTTATTTTTCAGAATATTTACAATCAGTTCCTACTTGGAACTTACACAAAGCCTGCACTTGGGCTTGAACTTAAAGAACTATCTGTGCAGGAGAAATGAACAAAATTAAAAAACGGAGGTTATTGATTTAATTGTGTTTGACGTTCCCATATTAGTTCTCAGTGTAGAATCAAAACTGAACCATGTAAAAACTGTAAAGGAATATATCATCATACATCACTTTGTCTGCCGAAAACGAAAACATCTGAGACCGTTTCTAATTTAAATTCTGATTTTCAGAATCAGTCTTCCACAGAAAATGGGTCTCATTTAAATATCGCAAACCAAACAATAAATAAGGCTTTTTATTACAAACTTGTGTAACAAATTCCCCATCCAAATCGCTAAATGTAATTACTATTAGATATTACTTCCATTAAGAGATTGTAACTAAACTGAAACTACCGAACATAGAAACTGAAGGTATTTTCTTTCTGCGCTAGAAATCGAACTCAGGAAAAAAAAAAAAAATTATGCGATTCCTAGCGTAAAGCTACGATTCGCAAAAAAGGATCAAACTTGAACTCTTAGTCACTGATAACATCACGAATGCGTGTGTCACGAATTCGAATAACGTAATAAACAAATAATGTGAAAAATGAATATTTGAAACGGATGTCTGTCCCTAACTTGGGATCAAGGGTGAACATTTTAATTGGAGCAGATGCCTTTTGGAGTGTAAACACCAGAAATAAAAAAACAAATTTCAAAGGTTATGTTCTGTATTGAAACAATATTTGGAACACTATCAGCAGAAATGCAAGTAATAAATCATAATTTATTTCTGGCAAAATGATGAAAGTGTTCCTGATTCATAACCACACATAAAATGATGCGATGCTTTAAAGCTGGCAGATCACTCTTCACGTAACTTAAAATTTTGAAGTAGCTGACATGCGTATGAATTTGGAAGCAGCGACTGTGTGTTAACTGCATTTCTAAAATTTAGAAACGTCGGACGTCAGTGAGGCCTATCGAGTGGCGAATAAAAACAAATAAATAATATAATTATAAATAAAAGGACAACGAATAATTAAAATAAAAAAGTAAAGTGATACAAATATTAAAAAAAGACGAGTAGGAAATTAATAAATTAAAATGAACGTAGCATGAAATATGAATAAAACAGTAAAATACTGGAAAGGTCAGTAACACAATACCGACAATAATGGACAATTAAGCTGTTTGAACAATAATTTTCACAATTAAGCAAAAGTCTTCGTTAACTTTGGCTTCTAATTCATTAAAGATTATTTTGACGTTTATTTAATTGGGGTACTACATACTTTGGCTTGATCAATTAATATTTAATTAATTACACCCTTTTGGCTACAGCCCATTAACGTCATACTTTCTAAAAAGGAATCGCATTTCGACCTAGCGTATTTCTTCGCAGTTGCTCAAGACTAAAGTGAGACAAATATTCACTACTTAGTTTGGATATCGTTACTAATTATTAAAAAGACGTAGACAGCAAGAAGAATAATAGGTTTTTGTTAATATTGCAATTCAATTTCACAACAAAATGCCAAAGTCAGTCAGTCAGTCAGTCAGTCAGTGATTTTATAGCCGAATTATTGCAAATAATGCAACTTTACCGGCTCAATGACAAAATTTGCCTAAAAAGGCCACAAGACGTTGAAAGTCCAGACAAATAAAAAATAAAAGAGCAAAGGTCAAAAGGGAAGCCACAAGTGGCAAATACAAGACGACTGAAAAGATATACAATGCATAATAAATATAAAATATACAAGTTTAAATACGATACAGTATCATGAGTTACAAAACAGTTAATGTAAATTGAAAAGTATAAGTAAGGTAGGCACCAAACATGTACAGGATATTAAACATTGTGTGAACGGAAACCAGTCATGAATTTTTATTACGTGGGGAAGTTAGCACTCCGCGTGAGGAATGCTGCAAGTGCACGAAGGTCAACGTCCTCTTCAAGGATGATGTAATCAAACGTGTTGAAGTGCTTCAGTCGGTCACAATTTATGGCTTTATCGAAGAAATTTTTGTTCAATTTGTGCAGATATTTTTCCATAGTTTCAATTTGTAGATCCTTATGTAGCATATCGTTAGAAACATAAAAGTGAACTCCGGTAATTAATCTTAAGAATCTATTTTGAATAATTTGAAGAATTTTAATATCCTTTGCCTTATAGGCTGCCCATGCGGGTGAAGCGTATGTCATAATTGGACGAATAATAGCAGTGTATATGTGACGTTTTTTATAAAGGTCTAGTCTTGAATATTTTCCAAGTAAGGGAGTGAGGCTGTTAATTACTCCTATGGTCTTCTGTTTAATTTTTGCAATATGATCATTCCACTTAAAGGAGGTGTTCAGCACGATACCAAGGTACTTGGCTTTGGTGACAAGTGGTATTTTTTCATTAAATAATTTCAATTCACCATAGAATCCTTTGCGTGCATATCTTCTCCGGATGAGTAAAAGTTGAGACTTTGATGCATTAATAGCAATACGCCACTTGGTGCACCACGATTCAATGGAAGGCATAAATTTTTGAAGTTTTAATACTGCATGTTCAGCCCTAATGGATCTGACAGCCACTGCAGTATCGTCCGCATAGCAGCCGATAAAGCAGCCGCTAATCAGATCCAGGGGCGGAAAATCTGACACATAAAAGAGATAAAGAAGGGGTCCTAAAATAGAACCTTGTGGAACAGAAGCTTTAATATTCCTGAGACTTGAGTGTTCATTTTCTATGGAAACAAAAAATTTTCTATTTGTAAGAAAGGAGTATAGTAACTTGATCATTTCCGGTTCAATGTTTAAGGAGATAAGCTTGTAGATGAGCCCCTCATGCCAGACGCGGTCGAAGGCTTTCGCCACGTCTAGCATGAGTAAGGCTACACAAGATTTGTTATGCAGAGCATTTCCAATAAATTCAGTTAGCCGAACGAGCTGTTTAACAGTTGAAAGGTTTTTCTGAAATCCAAATTGTTCCTTGGGTAAAAGATCGAAATAAGTTTGAAGTCTGTTCATAATAATTCGCTCGTAAATTTTGCCTAGACCAGGCAAAAGGCTGATAGGTCGGTAACCTTCTGGCTTCATATGATCTTTGCCAGGTTTAGGAATCAGGATAATTTTGGCTTTTTTCCAGCAAACGGGAAAATATAAATTTGTAAGGCATGCGTTTATGATATTTACAAATCTGCATAGAACATTAGTAGGGAGATGTTTGATTGCAATGTTTGTAAGCTTGTCGTGCCCTGGGGCTTTTTGATTCTTGAGCTTCTTGATAATATAAATAACTTCTTGAGGTGTTGCAAATTTAGGGCATCTATGTACTGCAGGTGCATTAATCCAGTCAGAGATATAATGGTTGACATAATTAGTGAATTCTGGGTCATTTGGTGACTCATTAGGCGAAAACTGAATTTCGAGATGATCAGCATGGACCTCAGCTTTTTCTAAGTTAGTGAGAGCAATTCTTTGTTCCCCATAAATGGGTTTATTTATCGTAGGTTTATTTTTCAGGCGCTTAGTAAAATTCCAGAAGGAGTTGTCAGGCGCGTTGAAATTAAGTATTTTTTCATCCCAGATTTCCTTGCGATGATCTGCAATTTCCTTTTTAATTTCACGATTAAGTTTATTAAGTTGTCTTTTTAATCCAGGGTCCCATGATAAATTCCATCGTTTTCGTAGTTTATTTCTGGTTTTCATTTTTTCTCGAATGCTTGTTGGTAATTTTCCAGTAAATCTATCCGCCGGGACGCTATGCGTTGCATTATCATACGCATGCATAATAGTATCTGTGAGCATGTTGATAGCTCTATCAATGTCGGTGTTATTCTTCAAGGGAAGGAAGGGCGGGTTGTAATTGTATAGAATTTCAGTAAATTTGATCCAATTAGTAATCTTTTTTAAGCAGGGTTTTTCAGTTTTGGAGATTCCAAGAGTGCCAATAACCGGAACGTGATCAGATGTCAAGTCAACTTTAACTTCTAAGCACATAGGAATCGGTATGGTTGTAAGTACAATATCCAAAATATCTCCTTTGCGTGGGTTTGAGGGAAGATAGGTGAAGTCAGTTGGAGCATAGAAGTAGATAGGATGATTTAATATAAATTCAAGCAGTTTTTTACCATTATTATTGGTGCGTCGACAGTTCCATTCTTGATTTTTTGAATTTAAGTCCCCAGCTAAAATTACTGGTTTATTAGCAGGTAATAGGTCTAAAAGTATCATAGGATCTAAGATGTTGGATGGTGGAAGATACATGCAAGAGAAGTAAATAATTCCGTAAACGGGAAGGTAGACAGAAGCAGTGACAATTTCGTGTCCATTCCTACGTATCGTAGAGATTTGGCAGGATTGAAGAGTGGCTTTTACATAAATTGCAGCACCTCCGCCGCGGTGTGTCAACCTGTCACAACGATAACATCTATAGCCAGAGATGTTAATATTTGTGCCTGGCGTAGCAAAAGTTTCCGTTACACACGCTATGTCAATATCATAGCAGCTTAAGAAGTTATGAAATTCAGCAATTTTATCTTGAATGCTACGCGCATTCCAAACTACGAATTTGGTAGGGGGGCGTTTAAGATTTGGACCCATTATTTAATTCTGTCTTGGTGTTTTCTTGACACTTGTTGATTTGCTGCATTTGCTGAGTCAACTGAAACCCAGCAGTTTTAATCACCGAGACGAGCTCCGCTAAATCGGCAAAAACCTTTTTAGCTTCGCTTAATGTATCAGAATATATGCCAGTTGACAGGGCTTTAGCATATGATTTGTTCTCGACCACCCGGTTGCTGAATGTTTTTGGCTGATCGGTTTTAGGTTTTGGAAATTTCTCACACCCTCGAAACGAGGCCGTGTGAGAATTTCCGCAATTTACACAAACAGGAGTGAAGTCCTTATCATTTTTGACTGGGCAGTCATTAAAAAAATGTGATTCGCCACACTTGACACATTTAGGGGAATAATTACACCCTAATTGGGTGTGATTAAACCCCTGACATCGGAAGCATTGTAATGGACCTTGGCGTCCTTTATACTCTTGAATTTTGACACAAAGATCACAGAGGAATTTTTCATTGTAAATTTTCTTTGACTGCACTGTCTTAGGCAGTGTTACTATGAATATAGGGAGGGGAAAAACCTCACCATTCCTTCTTTTAGTCATTTGCTTTATATGCTCAATGACATAACCTAACTCTTCAAGTCTTGTTTTTATTTCATCAATTTCAGTATCTTCATTAAGTCCTTTTATCACTGCCTTAATATTCCTGTCTTGAGGAAGAATAAAAGAGTGATGTTCTATATTAAATTCTCTCAAGACTTTGACGATACTTCTATAATTATCTGCATCAAAAGCAGTAACTTTAATCTTTCCATTAATTCTTTGTCCAAAGAATTTTAATTTCCTAGCATGAAATTCAGTGCAAATTTCCGACCATTTCATGGTGGTGGGTTTAAGTGTAATCGGTGGTAGTTTAGGGGTTTTCCCTGAATTTTCAGATACATTTGGTGTTTTGTCATTGACATCATTTAAGTTGGAAGTGTCCATAATGTCTTCCTCGATGTTATTCATTTTATGTACATCAGTGGTTGTGTTATGAATATTTTTATCTTCAGAAGTAATATTCTGAGATTGATTCGAATTTAGTTCCACATGAGTTGATAACTTGACTTTTTTAAGTGCATTCTTAGTTGTGCGAGTGCGCACTGTTTGATCTCCTCGACGTTTAGTCCTAAACACCTCGTCTGAACTAGTGTCTTGATCCAATGGAGTTTCAGGAGCATGATCATTATTTAATGTAATTGGGCTACGAGCCCGTGCATTTTCACTGAAAGATAAATTATCTGAGTTTCTGGTATCTGAAACAGCAGTTTCATTAACACGAAAATTAGCATGTGAAAAATCAATGCTCAAGGCTTTAATCATATCATGAATGTTAAGTAGAAATTTGAATAATTTCTCCTCAGTGTCAGTAAATCCATTTTGTTCTTTGATCTGTTCAAGTTCAGTAATTTGCGCAGAAACTGCCTCAGTAAGCTTCTCCATCGCAAAGAAAACAAAAATCCAGCGCCCAAGTAATTCGCAGAAAAACCTACGGCCCGGAATCCGACCTGCACAATGGCAGTCGGACAGACGGATCAGTAGGTAATGGAATTTCACTTAATTTCTTCGAAACTTAAGTAAAACTATTATCAACCAAATTCTCTAAATTAAATATTATTACTTACCCCACCTTTGAGTGTTCCAAAGATTTCCGAAAAACAAATTATGAATTTTACACCAGGTGGTTCACACAATTTCTCAAAACGATACACCAATAAATCAAAAGATTGAATTTACATCTGTTTCTTATCTTACATATATATATGTAAGGCGAAACTAAATGCCAAAGTTTATTTCATTTTGGATTAAAATACGCTTTTTTCAATACTTTAGCTATAACAGCGATAAGATCCGCTGCGTTCGAATTGTGTTTAAAACATTGTTACTTTCTTCACTCAGTATACACCTCTTCTTTGTGACACGACTTCCCTTCTCTTTATGTTTATTGTTTACTTTTGCGAGAACGCATTCGGATAAAGCATTAAACGTGGCGCCATCTATTACAGTAAAGATGAAATAAAATTAAGACTGGTGGTTGTTACATATTCAGTAATAGGAAATATTTAACATTACGATTTAACTTGTAGATTAACTTATACCTAGATACAGAAAAAATTCAAAAAATAAAATAATATGAAAAGTGTATTTAAAAATGAATGGAAAATGCATTAAAATTGAGGCGAAAAGATTTTGTGTGCTGTTAGACTCGGGTTTCTTTGTTAGAGAGTGAACAAAATTATGCTTATATTTTTAGAAATACTGAATTGCTGAGCAGGTTTCTGTTCTGTTTTCAAATATTAATTTTTATTAGTAGTTCTAAACTTCAAAATTTTAATTGCAGCGGTTTTAGTTATACAAATTTACTAATGTCATCCTATCTGCGAAAATTCAATTTGTCCATTAATTTGCCCTGTAAAAATTTTGTATGATTGTTGTAATTTTTTATTCCTATTTAAAGTGTAGTAAGGACTGAATTAATATGCTAATCAGCTACTTCAAAATTTCTACAATGCAAATTATTTTGTGACTATCTTTAATTCAAAAAGGAGGGGAAAGATTTTATTCACTTGTTTAACAAAAAAAGGGGGGTTATTACGGGGGAAAAAGGAAATTATTTTATTGTAGTTGTGTGTTACATTCATATGTACAAAGGGTGTTCATATACTTTTGTAACGATTTTGATTTTCTCCATGAACTTAAATATTAATTTTAAAATACAAACGTGACTGGCATCCAATTGGAATAAAGTTTAATTATCGTCTGCAGCATTAAAAAATATTCTTTTCTTTAAAATGTTGCTGAAAAATAAACAATGAATCGAAGGCTATATTTTTGGGCTGTCCGAAGAGTAATACTCTTATTAAAAAAGATGTTAAAAGCATGCTTTTAATATTTCTACATGTAGTAGTCATGTAATTAATATGAAAAAAATGTCAAAATTAATTCGGTTAATATTACTACAAATATGTTTTAACATATCTTTTTAAAAAAGAAATTCCCTCTCTTTATCCAAACAATCTTCACTTTGTTAAGTTCCATCAGAATAAGGCTCCAAGCCATACCTCTAAATCTACAGCTCTATTTTTTAAATAAATGAGAAATTGGAGTTGAAAACCGAAATTGAAGCTATTCTCTTTAAATGGGTCCCTTCCAAGTACTCTGGTGTGTCTCCTTATAGATTACTATGCATTTGGGCTTCTAAATCAAGCTGTTTATAAGCGCGTCCCAAAACATACGCTGGACTCTGGAGGATTTTGAAGGAGGAGTGGAACAAAATCAACTTTGATTTTTTTTTTTAAAAGGACTTTTATCCTGGAAATCAAGATGTAATATGATAGTTCAACAAAAGGGCTATCAGAATGAACATATTAGAAAATAAAATTCTAAGGTTTATTTATAAATCTTTGCTAAATAGTTACCAAAATGTGTGAACACCCTCTGTATATGTGTGTATAATTTTACCTCATTGATAAGGAAAATAATTTTTTAGTTTGAGTCAGTGTATCATAAATGCTCTTTACTTTGCCAATATTTTATTTACTGATTCAGTAATTCCTAAGTAAGTTTTATTTGGCATATGACTGAATTAAAATAACTGAATGAGTTATGTATTTTAAATGGGTGAAAATAAACAAGAAACTGAAACTTACTTTCTGTTATATCAGTCCCGGGTGGACAGACATTGATGTAAAAATCCTTTACTGCACGTGTTTTCTTCAAATAATCAGCATTCTCTGCAACTGTCAAATAATGCTCATTGTCGGATATACACTTCGCTAACCCAGACATGTGTCTAAAACGATTGAAATAAAAATACCATAAACTAGATTAACATTGAGAACAAAAAATACAAAACTTTTTAATATAGTCATTTTCAGTAAATATTGAAAATATTACAAATTAAAAGGAATAGTGTTTTAAAAACAAAGAACATATATTATTTACTCATAAAATATATGTTTCTCGTAATGCAAAAGTTTATTGTTCATTATCTGAAAAAGAAAAGTTATTATATACCTGGTTTCAGTTGCCTTTGGTATGATGTCTTAGCATAACTTTTTCTAACCACTGGATTTATACACGTAAATAAAATAACCAAATTCTTGGATTTCCTGTTCTATAAACCTAAACCATTTCGAATACTTTTTGGGGGTGGGGGGGGACTGCAATTTTTAAAATGTGTCACTTTTATCACGCTACAATAACTTCGACAAAATCTGTTGCAGCAGTGCATACCATACCTGCAGAGCAGCTAGAGCGAACTTGACCCGAAACTGTAATTATCGCCTTGATTATGTCTATGTATGGAAAGTGCATGTATGGAATGATAATATAGCAAAATTTCTTCTTTTATTTACCGAGTAATGTACGACCGACCCCTTTTCGTACTGCATTAAACAACAAGTATGGAAGGAAGTAAAATTCTAGTTTTCTTCTTCCTATTAAAACACATCGTATACACAATTTTTGTTAGTACATTGAATTTTTAGACCAAATTTCTTCATTTTTTGGAGGAGAAATAAATTATTATATATGACGGTATTAAAAAAGCATTTGCGCTGAATTTACTAAAAGTGTAACTAAAAGTGTAATGTAATTATATATTTTAAATTGAGTTAATTTAAAATAAATAATACGCGTATTTCTTAATGATTTTTATCCGCATTTAAGATCAAGTCTGCACAAGTTGCATTTCGTTTTTAATTACATAACTGTTTGCAATGACTTATAATAAAATTAACTGATTTTTTTTAGGCATTTGTTTTATATTAGGATAGATAATATTAGTAATTTCTAATTCTGTGTACTAAGCACTCAGTCACAGAATGACAGCTTTTGTGACGTACAGTAAGATAGGATTATCTTAAATTCTGCAATTTCATGTAGTAGTTTTTTCGAGTTGTTTTGTTACAGCATTCGTTTACCAATGTTAATTCCTTTTTTGAATCGAGTGGTTAGTGATTCGCTCATTTTGAATCCGAATCGATTCGGATTCAAAATGAGCGAATTATTCGTTTACTCAAATAAACAATAAGTCCTTCGTAACAGAGAAGGAAGTATGCAAAACATAGACTCGTATCCCAAACAGGATACAAATTAGAAACAGGAATCGACATAATGAAAGTGAAACGTCCAGGGCTGTGCTTTCAAACGATCGAAAAATTCTTTTCAACTGCCAGTCTTTTCACAACCGCATAAAAACAGCTTATGCGTTTGATCTCCGAAATGGAAATACTTCAACCAACTGCTGCTGTTGATTTTTGTCTTATTCTGGATGTATGGTATGTCCATTCAAAGTACAGGCTTAGATGTTGTATAGCAGAAGTAAAGCAACAGAAAATATTTATCCTTGAAATAGCCAACAATTTACAATGGATGACTCATAAACCACAGTTTTTTAGCACTGTTAGGCAGATGTCCGAAATACGATCAGAGAAGTATTTCAGAGACCTCTTCAGAATAAAACTTTCGAGAAAAGCTGAAACAAATAAACATCTGAAAAAAATTTACATTTATGGCAGTTTGGATGCGACTACATGATAGTTGTCTACTCCAGTAGCCTCAAACTAACCTCCCCGAAGCAATCTTACGCGGTCCGCAAAGACAAGTATAGTTCAAGTAAATCAAATTCGCTGAAACAACCTTGTTTTTGGCGTATATTTACTAAAAACACTCAATCGATTTCGAGGGCAGCTACAGGTCCCTCCTCATCAGGAGAACAAAATATCTAGAAAGGGAAAGAAACCTCAGTAACGGCTTTTTATACCCTCGGGTAGAACCACGCGCGAGGAGGTAACGCCATCTATCGGCAAAAATAACAATTAGAATTATGCTAATAGAATTTTAAAAGCAGTAGGAAGGACTGGATTAGACTTAAAAAATCATTCACTAAACTTTCTAAATCTTTGTGAATATGAAAAGCCTCAAGAAAATCCAATTCACCAACGGAAGGAGCTTTTTGGATAATTTTTGCAGATCCAAAGTCAAAATTATGATTAAATTTACAACTATGATACGCTATTGAAGACTTGTTAATTTCGCCCTTTCGGACATAAGATTCATGTTCCTTGATACGAAACTTTAACTCTCTTTTTGTTTGGCCAATATATTTCAAGCCACACTGACACGATATACTATAAATTCCCCAAGAATTAAAGTCAGAAACAGAATCTTTTAGAGTCTAACCGTGAATTTTATTGATAGGGGAGAAACTGACGTGAAAATTGAATTTGTGGAGATTCCGTGCAACCTTATAACTAACAGAAGGATAAAATGGAAGCACGACAAAGTCATTAATATTATTTCTAACAGTGAAATGTCTTCTGTGATAGGAATCTGAAAACTTTTTAACAGCTTTATCGATCATCACGGGAGAAAATCCTCGGTCAATAGCAACTGCTTTTAAATAATTAAGTTCATTGGTAAGCAAGGATTCTGTGGAACAAACTATGGAACAAATTTTACCTCAATTGAGGTAAAATTATTTGATAAACTATCTTTTTGTCTCTGGATTCGTTATGTAGATGACATTTTCGCACTTTTTGATGGTAATAAAGACGAATTATCCGAGATTTTATCTATTATAAATTCAATTGATCCAGCCATCCAATTCACTCTTGAAATTGAATCCAACAATTCCCTCCCCTTCTTTGATATTCTTATATTCCGCAATGAAATTGATTTTAGCACTACTGTGTACCGTAAACTCTTTGCAGTTTGTTTACCACCTCATGCTAAGTCATGCCACCCTGTTAAGCAAAAAATGGCTTCTTTTTACTATTATGTATTTCGCGCGCTCAAAGTTTGTTCCACAGAATCCTTGCTTACATTAAATCATTTTCGTCCTTGTTATGTGAATTACTCAAATGCTGACTGAATTTCTGAAAGAAAAAGAAATAATTTGGGGCTAGATCGGGTGAATACGGTGGATAAGGGAAAAGCTGAAACCTGAATTGTTAAGTCTGAAAAACATGAGCCTTGTGTGCTGGAATACTTACGCGCAAAAGCAACGATCTTCAGTGTGTCGTAACATTTTATGATTTTTCGAAGTTGCGGCAGCAGGTTAGCAAAATAAATACCTATTTTTGTCGTATTATATGGCATATAGTCAATATGCAGTGGTCGCTCTTCATCCCAAAAAATGGTGCCTCAGCAAAATCTTCCGGCAGAATACGGGTTTCTGAATTTTTGATGTAACATGATGAAGGTGTTTACACATCCTGCATTCTTGTTTCATTTTGGAGCCATAGAAATGAAGTCATATTTTATCTTTTGTTACTAGCCGCGGGTAGTTTTTTTATTGGCATTTTTCGTGAAAAGCGGCTGTTGAGAATATTCAGCGCAATGTTTCTTCATTCTTCGCGTCAACATCTGGCGAAGATCTTCGTCCTCCGCCGGTTTTCATACATGGCCTTTTTTTTTCTCACTGATCTGTTTTGTAGCAATTTTATAAACAATCACTCATCTAATTTTCATAAATAATCTTCGATTTTAGCACCTATTTCTTCAGTGGTTACATCTACACTGTGGTCTGGGTTCATCTTTGAGTAATGCTCTCCGCTAGCTAAACAGAGCAGCCCACTATTCGATGGTGACGTAGGAAGTTGCATATCATTATAGACTGCAACCATGTGTTCTTGAACATTTGTCGGTATTATACTTTCTTTCATCGAGAACTCAGTCACTGAATAAGTCATGAAAGTCTGCCAATTAAAATATATCTAGCGGTCTCTGAGATTCAGTACTATCATCTGCGGTCACCACCATTTCGCAGATAAAGAGACTCCGAGAATTATTTCTAATTAAGTAATGAGATTATTCAAACAGATTTATAAAAATTAATAGAGGCTTAATACGTCGTGTTACTGTGATGATGTTTGAGAAAGCAAGCTCACATCAAAAGATCGCATCTGTGGAAGAAAAGAACTGTTTGCTTCAAAATGACTAAGCACGAAAACATTATTTTATAGCAGGCGCAAACTTTTCCTGAGAAAAAGAAAGCAGCATTTGTGCTTTATTTCTCAGAATTACCAGATTTTGGATTCCATGAACCTTTCTACAAATTTATTCAAATTAAAAGGTCGCTGTTTAGATTTCGTAAATGAGGAGCCCGATTAAAGGAGTTTGGAGTGCTAAGCTTAGTGTTTCTTTAGGGGCCGTCAAATGCTCATTTTGTTCGTTATCAGAAGATAAAAAATAGGTTTAAGGGAAATTTTAAGAGTATTTTACAGTCCCTTAAAAGTGAAGAACTTGGGCTCATTTCACGGGCTTAGGCAGCAAGGCTTCACATAAAGAATATTCAGGTCAGATTTTCAGAGATTAATAACATATTTCGATTAAAGTAATTTTAGGCATCATTCCTGTCCCAGGTAAATGGTGTGATCGATGAATAAATGCAGAAGATAACTAATTATTTTTAAGAGGGTGGAGACTACCTACAGGCAATTAGTTTTCAACGAAGTAACCGACACATTAAATTTTTTTCTTAAAAAGCTTTTTGATAACTTCTGCAATTTTTCAGCTGTGGTTCCTTCTTGGCGTCAACACTCGGCATACTGGATTTCACTACAAAACAATGCGCCGATTGAAAGAGAAGCGATCAAAATATTATTTTCATGCAGGGTGTAATTATCTTTTCTCTAAATGAGAGAAAAATTTTAAACTAATTAATAATAAATTTAAAGAAATGTTTTCTTTGTTTTTAAAGTTTACTTACCTGCAAAAGGTATCTATTTTTTCAGGTGTTGTGACATCCAACAACAAGTTTGTGATTTGACCATTTGTCTGCATTTCTGTAAAACAACGTATTGCCTCATTTTTACCTCCTGAAGTTTCATCCTGTTGCCGCCGTCTGCTAGGTTCATTTCTTCTTGCCCAATAACATGACACCATTCCTAATAAAGGATACGAATATTATGCACCATGTAGCATAAAATGTTTCAGACCATTGTTTCTGTAGTCTATAATTACATCGAAACTTTAAAACTAATCGCCATGAAAATACAAATATAACAAGTAGTGGCAATAATTATTAAAGTATCTCAACTTGTTTTCTTTAAAATGTTCTTTAAAGTGGAAATTCTGCACAGTTTAATGCAACCGATACCTGCTATTATGCAATAAAAAATTGAATGAACTTTTCTTTTCATAATATCCTTATCATAGAATAATTTAATACAAGCACGGCTAACGATTTCCTAATAGAAAAGTCCAATGAACATTGATAGTTTAACTTTTATTTAAGGGATTGAATTATATTATTTAGATTATAGCAAAGTAGACAACGGATATTTGCCTCAATAGAAGGATACCTTTATAGAGGCCGTTTTAAGCGAAACGGGCTAGGATTCACGTTAAACATGGGTAAAACCGTGAAACTTCCACGCAGTCAGCCTTTTCACCCATTGCTTGAGATCCGGCTTTTAATCCCTGCAGCAGTGGTGAATTGGTATAGGGGTATTTTCATGGTTATACCCATGTGTGTAATGTGAATACGGGTATTTTTCCTTTAAAAGCTACACATTCCCTTAGATAAATAGCTATTGGGTACTTTACCATAATCCAGTAAAGGAAGAAGCTAACCACTAGTACAAAAACAAACAAACAAACAAACAAAAAAAGCTGTGTAACTGCTTTTAATCATTCCCTTTACTTGTTAGATTTGCCTCTTATGAAGTACTTTTTCCAGTGCCAATACTAGATTTGCCTTTAAAGGACGCTCATTTTTAAACATTTTCAGAAATTTAGAAAAATAGAAAGCTTTAAAGGATATTTCAGGAACATGATTTCTGTGAGTGCATGCCGAAATCTAAAGAATATATAACAAGGGATACCTAATATTAAGAATATGCGTTCTTAAACAGCATGCGTGATATTAGACGTAATCGCTAAGCAGTTAATTTGCGTTTTTAAAACTTAGGTATTTTGCATTTTTTTACTTACAACATTTTAGATATAAGGTCAGTTACTCAGTCAATAACAAATTTTCATCCAGCTTTTAGCTTCAACACGCGATGCGTGTTCCGAAAATATTTGCTAATAACTGTATCATGTTTTAATCTAAGTAAATTTAGTATATAGTTGTAACTTCAGCAGATATATCTCTGAAGGCGTAAAAATTACTCAAGTCAAGGAGTAGATAAAATACGCGAAGTAATTATGAAAGCAAGCTGAAAATAACAAAATAATTTTGAAATAGAGGTTTAAAAATTAGTCTAGTGAAGGTTAAAAATTAGGTAAAATACCCGAAGAAATTATGAAAGCAAGCTCAAAATAAGAAAATAATTTTGAATGATATTGATAAACAGTTCTTTTTTTGCCAAACATTTAACTTTTTTCTTGTTTATTCTTTTAACAAAATAAATACATCTGTTAATTTAACCGAGTTCATTACGCACTTAATTGGTACTCAAATACATAATCTGAAACACTGTTTATCGCATTTAAAAATTAACAATATATTTACAGTACAATACGCATTCATAAAATATGGCCATAACGCTATTTTATGACTGGGTGAATGACTGCTTTACAACTGATAATTGTAAGAAATTTCGCAATGTTACCTAAATAATGACTTATTTAAGAATAAAATTATTTCTTTGGTTTCAGATAGGTTTACAGCTAAACGAACTGTCAAAGATTTAATTCATGTTATTATACTTTTAGACAGAAACTGAAAAATACGTGCTTTTTTATTTTAAATATAAATTATGGCAAATATTCAAGGTAATCTTCTAATCCAGGCCTGCGAAAACCAGGGCTTGCCTCGCATTTTTGTACATCTCGCAAGCAGTACTCGTAATTTTTAAAATAGTTTATATTTTTTATCTTTTTATTCACTTTAAGTAAAATAAGTATGAATTACAAGGCATTTTGAATTTATCAGCTTAAGAAATATTTTATAACTTCTAGTTTTCTCTAAATCAATACAGAATTTCGTAGGTATGTATATATAGCCAAACTGCGGTTATAGTTCAGCCAAAGAATATTCTTTGGTTTGGCTTTGAGAAGGCGGCGTCTGGTGGTTTCAGACGATTCCAATCTTCAAATATGGTGAGAGTAATGTTTCCGTTGTAACAGAGCTATAGCGGTTTCCTGATTTAGGATTGTTAGTCTGTTTTCTTTTTCTTTCTTTCTTTTTCTTTTTTTTGGGGGGTTATAAGTTAATTTGAAATTCATGATAAAAGTTATAATCATTAGTAAATATAACAGTTGTAATCAAAAGAATCGTTTGGAGAAAATTACGGTGGCCAAGCATCATCTGCTTTTAGCATTCCTAACATGGTAGCCCACACTTAGATGATGAACGGCTCCAAAGTTCAAGACACTTCTACTGAACTCAACATACTACAGAAAGCTTTAAGGGAGAGCACATACCGAGAGTTTGAAATGGCAGTACGACTATAGCAAGCCATTTATTGCTCTTTGGCTGCTAAGTGCAATTCACGTTGTACCAAGCAGTAATTTTATCTCATAAATGTAATTACAGTTTGAAGAATATTGTTTCGAAATGCCCAGCTGCGGTAAGATAGCTTCCCCGCAAAGCTTGGTTAGGTTTGTCAGAAGTGGCAAGGAAAGGCAGAATTGCCATATTTGGCTTAAAATTCCCCATTTGGCGACATTTGGTGACAAAATTGGTGATATGCCACAGATGGAGCGAGAGCATTCTAGAACGAATTCTTACCATTTTTCCCGAGAATGTTCTCGAAGGCAGGTCAAAAGCTATATATACTCAGCCTGTACGCAGAGTAGCATATGTAGTATGTTGAGTTCAGTATCAGTGTCTTGAGATTAGCCCGGAAGCCATCGACCCAGTCCGAAGCTGTACTTTAGTGCTTTGCCGTGAAACTGTCTTCACCGTTATACTCAGTGTCACCGCAGCTGGGCGTTTCGCAACAATATATTTCGTATAGTTCTTCGTTGATCACGCATACCTTTAAGAACCAGAAAGTTAATTTCTTAAATTGCTTTATGTGTACGCAAGTAATTATTTCATAATAATTTCAAACTCTCGGTATGTGCTTGTCGTTGAAATAAAAAAACAAAATTCCGTTTGGGAGATGTATTGAAGTAGTAATGCTGTTTTAAACAGGCAGTGAATATTAAGGAAGCAGAAAGGACGTATACATCGGCAACGGGTTATATTAAAACTACACTGGTGAAAGAAATTAGGAGAATTTTCATATTTCAGCTACCATCTCCAGAACTACTGGACAGACTTAATAAAATTCGGTGTGAATATAGGTTGATATAATACAAAAAAAAATAAACATTCAGCAGTTATAATAGACACACATGTTCGTGTGTAACACTCATGTGAGTCTGAAGGTCTGAAACAGCGGTTAGAGAAGACACAAAAGGAATGGGTTAATAGGGGCTATAGTCCCCTCTTACAGCTGTACAGGCCTCGCAGCGTGATGTCATACTGGAAATAAGGCAGTTTATCAGTGCCTGTAGCAACCTGTCCCAATCATTCATCAACGCTGTTTTCAGTTCCTGGATGGTTCTCGGGTGGTTCTTCGCGAGTTGCCATTGCCCTCCCCAGAGCGTCCCAGACATGCTCTATAGGGTTGATCTCTGGAGACCTGGCTGGCCAATCCATCCGGCGAATATCCTCACTCTCCAGAAATTCGTCGACCAGAAGAGCTGTATGTGGCCTCGCATTGTCGTCCTGTAAGATGAACTCGAGGCCCACTGCACCCCGGAAAAGGCGAACATAGGGCTTCAAGACCTCATCCCTATACCTCATACCAGTCATAGAGGCTCTGTGAAAGACGTGGAGAGGTGTGCGGCCATCCAGCATGATGCCTGTCCAGACCATTACACCGCCACCACCATAATTGTTGATTTCGCGGACATTGGAGAGTTAGTCGTGAGTTCCTGGCTCTCTCCATATAGAAGTACGGCGAGAATCGGTGTTTAGGCTAAAACGGGACTCGTCGGTGAACAGAACGGTCGCCCATTGCTCCGTACTCCAATCACTATACTGCTTGCACCATCCTAATCGGACTCTCCTGTCCGTAGACGTGAGCGGGACGCAAACAGCCGGTATTCTAGGAAACAACCCTCTCTCACTCAGTCTTTTGGAAGCAGTAACCCTCGTCATACGGGTTCCTATGGCTGCATATAGGTCCCGAGAGAGCTGAGAAGCTGTAGCCCCTCTGTTACGCTTCGCTAATATGCAAAAATAGCTATCTTCTTTGGCCCTCGTGGCTCTTGGACGTCCTTGCCCAGGCTTTCTCTCGATGGATCCAGTATACTGGAACTGTTTCCGTAGGTTACACCCGACGCAGGGCGTTAAATTAAACTCTCTGCATATCTGGAGTTCGATTGGCCTGCCTCTAGCCTACCCACAATTCGCCACCTCATTCCATCACCTAAACGTTGGTGGTTACTCATTTTTTACTGTTCCGATGTGAATTTAGCCGATTGCTGCAAGATAACACCGAGGAATTCGCCTAGGTGGAGTGCTAGCGAATGCAATTCGTTTTGCCCTCCACGCGCTTATGAAGCTTGATTTTCTGCTGGCTCCGCCTACACACACGTGTACGCTTACGAATTTGCCATACAGGATTTGCATTGTTATCTAGAAGCAGTGGTTTTTCCTTCAGTTCAGTTCTTTTCATGCAAATCGATAAAATATGAAAATTCTCTTAATTTATTTCAGAAGTGTAGTACTTCGAATCTTGTGGAAGACCACTACGATTGCAGTTTGTACTGATGCAAACAAAGCCCGTCTAATGATCAAGGCTATGTTTTTAAAATAATGATCCAGGTAATGATTTAAGAAGAAGTATAATTCTGAAAGTTAGTTGTATGCAAAAATAGAAACATGAGTTTTGCCTTGGAACTTTAATAGGCGGATAGTTTATTTCAAAGAAACATTTTTCAAACCTTAATCGACAGCGCGGGTGTCCAGTATCAATCTTGATTTTATTCTTTCCCGGGGGGAAAGGAAAAAAAATTGAAAGCTTTCAGGTTTTATATTACTCCTAGTGGGGTGTTTTTTTAATGTTTTCTGTGTTACCTTTATTTATTAAATATCATGTTCTTCGCGCTTAAACCATAAAATTCAATTCAACAGCAATATCGCAAAATAATTTAAAAAGAGCATATTTTTAGAATTCCCGATAGATAGTCTCGCGCGCTCGGAGATAAAAATGTTTTTTTAACAGTATTACCATTGTTCGCTTTGAAATTGTGAAAAAACAACGGTAACTAGAGGCATCAGATTTTGAATAACGTAGTCCTCCACCTAAACAATGTCATCTGGAACCCGAATTTCAAATTTATTTTATTATCTATTGCATATTTTATAACACGTTAACGAATATTTGATTACTAAACGATTTCAAAGCTAGCAGTGGCCAACGGTGCACAGAAAAAACATTTTTATCTCCAGTGCGCGAGACTGTTTATCGGAAATTCTGAAGATATGCTGTTTTTAAATATTTTGTGGTTTTGCTATTAAATAGAATTTTATGGGGTATAAGCGCCAAGAACATGATAATTTAATAAATGAAATAAACACACAAAATGTTAATAGTAAAAAGACAAACAAAAATTTGTAAAGCTATCTTAGTAAGAAAACTGAACATTCAAATGCCAAACTGAGAAAAGACTGAAAAAAGAGAAAAATATATGCCAACACTTAACGCTAGATTGGGAATTCGTATACTACTATATTGTTTTTAAAATGTTTGTAATTTTGCTGTTAAATTATACATGGCGTAAGTGCGAAGAAAATTATCCTTAATAATGAGGCTAAAACGACAAACAAAATGGGTTAGCAGGAGTAAGTATAACAGCAGAATGGTAGACTACGAGCTCAGCGAGACCGTGAAAACCTTAACAAACTCTTTTGGGCGACCGTTAAAATCTAAAAACTTTCAGATACACCCCATTCAAACTTCGAATTTGGCCGTGTGATCGAAAAGTCTGCTTAAGCCTGTCCTGATGTTCTAACCATTAATTAATTTTGGTAACTGAATTAGTAAACTAAGGGTTAAGCACGAAACAGGAAAATACAATATGAAAGTACATATGATGTTATTTTTTTATTTGTTAATGGTTTTAAGGCTTAATAATGATACTGTATCTTCATATAGTGGAGGATATATTTTTATCCATTTTTTTATTTAAAAGTGGCAGCGGCTTTCCATTTTGTTTCAGTTTTAGCCGTAGAAAACAGTAGTTCCTATTATCTCGATTAATTAGGATTCTACTTTCAATATAACGGAAGACAAAAAGTTTATCAACTCAGGAAAAAAATATCCTCAGACCTTTATGATTTGAGAAAGGCTGAGTAAGAAATTCATATTAAATTTCGAACACAGGCAGATTAAAGATGATATGTGATATTTAAATGACATTTCTGCAGTTATATAGTGCATAATTGCATCAACACAATTAAAATTTTGTTTAAATACCAGTCAACAGCTTCTAAATTGTATTAATAAAATTATAAAAATTGTACTTAAAATGAGCAAATAAAACCTACTTACCATTCAAAGACAGAACAAAAAGCAGGGACAAAGTAGCCTTCATACTTGCTGCTTAATATCTTGGATCAGAGACTGAAACGCAAATTTCATCTATAACGCTTTTTATTAAGTAGGCCGGAATGACTTTGCGATTCGTGTTAATTACACGTCACAGGATGTTTGTTGTGCATCATCTCCATACTAGAGCACAAAGTGAAGAGTTCTCTGTACTTTCTTGCTTATTAGTTTACTAACATCCTGAGCGAACATTCAGGAAATCAATTGCTACTCTTGCGGAATGGCACGTTTTTTCACCAAAAATCACTTTTCTTGAAACTGTTGTTTACTTTTATATCATGAATTATGAGGCGTCGACTAAATTGTGGAAAAGGTAATCCGTAAATTTCAAAGAAATTAGTAAGTAGTGATGTAATAATTCGTAAAGATTCGCAGACAAAGAAAATAGAAGAAAGAGGCTTTTCTTTCTTCTTCACATAAATTTCAGATAGAAATAAATGCAACAATAATTCCAGAATTCGAAGGAAAATCGAATTTGGAAAGCAAATTCTAGGAATTTATAGTTTTGTTACTTAAAAAAAAGCGAAAGAATGCGCTTTTTTATTGCTAATGCTTTCCTGGAAGTGATTTTTGTTAAATTTGAAACGCAGACATTTAAACATTTTTAATGCTTAGTTATTTTAAAATAAGAGCTTTAAAATATTCGATTTCATATACTCAAACCTTCATTCTTGAAAAGGCTAATTTACTTTTTTAAGGCCTCTAAATGAGTTTTTATTCATTTATTTAAAATATACTCTTATATACTAATACTATACTCTTATATACTCTTATATACTAATACTATACTCTTATATACTCTTATATACTAATACTATACTCTTATATACTCTTATATACTAATACTATACTCTTATATACTAATTATTTGAAACTAAGTGCATTCTATATTTTAGTCTGCTTTTTAATTTACTGAGAGCAAAGTGACGTGATTTTTCCAAACACGATCAAACAGAGGGAACACTTTTCCCACCTTTCTCTCCCTCTAACATATAGTAGCTATTGATTTATTTGAATGCATAGTATGATTATTTTACACAGCTAGCATTAGATTTTTCAACTGTCCTCATATTATAGTGAAATTTGGAAAAAACTGCTACCTGTAGTTCCACATGATATTGCTCTTCTGTAAAACTGGTTGCCTTCGAGAAGATGACTGTCGGTGGTATTTATCTTCTCACAAATGAGGGTAACTTTTAGGGGTGATAACTATGAGAAGTTTCACTATGTTTATTACCGAAACGTATGTGTTGTTTCTGCATTTGTCTACAATAATTAGAGTTTAGTTTTATTATGTAAAGGAATTATTATGTAAAGGTTTTATTATGTAAAGGTTCCCATTTATTTATTCCCATTATATTTATTATGTAAAGGTTCCCATTTCAAGGGAACAGTATTCCTGTTATTTGTTCTGAAAATGCCAGATTCTGCAATATCAGTTTCAGTTTTATGATTCAATAATAATTTGATTTAACAGCTATTACATATATTTCTAAATACAGTATTTTATATTATATACTTGCATGCTTTTCTAAATATAAAAGCTAACGAATCTTCATCCGAATATGGAAAAATTACGCGTGTTCTACAAAATTTCGAAAATGCAGTTACATAGGATAAAAATTCTGTTTAAAAAACCGTAGATGGTTTTGTTTTACCAATTCTTTTTATAAAGAAAAATCCTTCAGGAGATGTTCTTTTATAAACCATAGGAGTTTCCTGAAAATATATATCTGAAACCTATGATTATCTGATTATTTCTGATTCTGATGAACCTATGATTATTTTATTATTTCTGACAAATATACCTTCATGGAAAGGCAGAAATAAAATTCATGTTAACTGTTTTATAGAATATGGGAATTGCAAGACGGCATCATTCTAAAAGTTTAGATTGTACCTCACCATCCGGGATATCTGGCCACTTTATTTAATAGTAAAAAATATTAAATTAAACCTTCATTACCTGAGTCAGCTTCCCTTGCTTTATTAATGTTTTTATAGAGTCTTTTTAAGAAAAATTCAGATTATATCTCATTCTGTTTATCCCCTATTATTTAAAAACAGCATCATTTTAAAGGTATAAATTGTATACTAAACAAAGTGTTATTGCTATAGAAAAGTCTTACGAAGTTACTACTTTTAAGTTTCTTCTTAAAAGAAAAGATTCAGAATATAGTTTGCTAAATTGCTTAAACATAAATATATTCTAACTTGCCTTTCTAATAAAATCTATTTTTTAATACTAGAAGCTTTCATATGATCTAATTGAAATAACAAAATAATTCTAATTCAAGAGTCTAGATAGAAAGATTTTGAAAAAAAATTGAGAGAATAATTCAAGTTTGAGCCATTGATATTATTATAAATGTAAGTAATTTACAAACGGTCGAACATTTTTGTATGATCGCTAATTCGATGATTCTTTTGATCTAGTAAGAAATAATGCAACATAATTCGCATGTTACTCATTATCATGTTTATCTAATAAAAAATAAATTATAAGTTGTTTTTAGTCCAAAGGGATTTAGTCAAGAAGGACTATTACTTTCGTTTTGCGATTTTGCGTCGATTCACTCTGAATGCCCGTTTCACTTTTCAAATTGTTGCCACTAAATGTTATCGCTCTGCATTAAATTTTAAAAAATGAAAAATCTGCATAAATATATGCATGTTTCTCGCATTGTGATAAAACCTAGAGCCATCGAATTTTGAATGACGTAATCCTACTGCGAATATGGGCATCTGGAAGCCCTAATTTTGAATTTCAAATTTGCTTTATTATCGATTTTATGTTTTGTAACATTTCAACGAATTTCTGATTAACAAACTAAATGATTTCAAAGCGAGCAATGGCAACACTGTACGGAAAAAAAAACATTTTTATCTCCAGCGCACAAGACTTACGGAAATTCTAAAGATATGTTCATTTTAAAATGATTTTGTGATATTGATTTTGAACTGAATTTTATGGTTTGAGTACGTAGTACATGATATTTAATAAAAAAAGGTAGCACACGAAACGTTAAAAAAAACGCGCCTTTGGACGTAATTTAAAATCTGAAATCTTTTAGATTTTTTGTTGCTTTTTTAAAATTTAAATTCTTGCTTCGTTGTTGGGATAGAATTTAAAATAATTCATTCATCGTAAACAATGCGTTTAGAGAAAATAATATATTATTTTGAAATAATACATTTGAAAGATTGACAAAATTTTAAATTCTTTAGTAGTGAATTCTAAATTTAACTTTTCGTTAAATAGTTTCACAGTGGATTGTATTAATTTTATTCAGTGGAAGATACTTATTATTTCATACTACGTGTTGAAATATTACTTTTGCAAATAAATATCGCAAATAGCAATGAAATTATTCTATTTTGAATAGAGCGCAGAATAGTGGATATAAAATCAAAGCTAATACAGGTTAAACTTTTATTGCAAGAAATGAAGGCAGAAATTTTTGAGATTTGATTCAGAAATTATGAGAAATGTATTCAAAGGTTTGAGGTTTTACTGTAAGAAAAATTAAAAGACATACCAGACATACGTATAATCGCAATCACCTTAGTCGCCAAATTCAGAATATATCAAACTATGGCACCCATTCTGGGTAATATGGTCGTGATAGTTATATATTATGCGCCTTTATGGCATTACTTATCATTGATCCGGACAAGTCGCGCATTGTGCGATATTCGCGGAATATTTTGGTTAATTTGCAATCTCACCAATTTCGCATTTTTTTTTTTTTTTTTTTTTTTTTTTGTAATTCCACTTCCAACGGTTTTATACACGAATCTTGATATTTTTTGCCTTAAATTTTGTTTTAAAGTATGCGCTTTTGTAATTTTCCAGTAATAGAAGAAACTGCAGCAAAATTTCTACAGAAATACAGAATTTTGCTGCAAAATATCTAAAGGGAACAAAGAAGAGATGCATTTAGCAGGCAGCCGATGTTGTCGCTTCTTTGCAAATCTTTGATATTTTTTTTAAACGAAAACAGATCGCTGTGTACTTGGGGAGAAGAACAGTGTAAAAAAATTACGGAAAGATTTGGAGATGAATGTAAGTGTTTTATTTTAAATGTATCACGTAATTGTTATTTAATTATTAAAACTTGTGATTCAAATTGCTAAAATATATTTCCGTTTGATATGTTATCTGACTTACGATAAATATCAATAATTTTAAAATCTTTAAAAAAATTAAGTCGCAAAAACGTTAGCTTACACTAGATAAGTAACTTTTACCTTTTCATCTGTAAAAAATCACCAAATTTTGTCTAAGGTAGTTGCGTTAATACGTAAGTACCATGCGATTTATAATATCACACAGTTTTAAAATTTGCTATCTTAAGTAAAAAACACGCTATTTTATTATCATAGCAATACATTGTACTGAAAGAATTTTTCCTCTTCGATAAATGTTGACTAATTTTATATAAAGCTACAAATTATGTCGCACATTTAAAAAAGGTATAAAATTAAATAATTCATAATATGTGTCCAAAATCATAATCATAAATTATGTTCATAATATGTGTGTATTTATTCCAAAACATACTTACCAATCCTTCTCGATAATTAAATCTTTTAATTAACATTTTCCTATTGGCTAAATTAGAATCAAAATTAAGCCTGGCAGGAGGTAAACTATTCACTCTGCGCCCTAAGAGCATATGAGCTGGAGTACAGGCACAGGTTCCTGTAATTCAAAATAAACATAAGTTAAAGGACGAGAGTTAAGCACGTCTTCAATTTCAATAATTAGAGTCTCTAACTCGTCTCGATATAAAGTAGTTTTTCTTAAAGTTTTTCGTAAAGGTAGTTTCACAGACCGGGTCAGTCTTTCACAGAAGCCACCCCACCACGCAGCTTTCTCAGCTATGTAGCACCACTGAATTTTGTGGGAGGCGTAAATGTCTTTTACTGTTGGATGACTAATGACAGTCCACAAGTTTTTGAGGTCAAGTTCCGATCGCTTAAAAGTTTTTGCGTTATCAATCAAAATTTGAGAACACAGACCTCGACGAGCAATAAATCGTCGAAACGCAAGAAGAAATGTTTCTGCGGTCATACTGCTAACAATCTCTAAATGAAAAGCTCGCGCTGCTCCGCAAGTAAATAAGACGATATAGTTTTTTACATCACTGTCTTTTGTATAAAGTGGTCCACTAAAGTCGATACCTACTACAGAAAAAGGAGGTAAGTCTTCTGTTCGATTTACTGGTAAAGGGGCAGTAACTTGCATGCCAGAAGATGAATTGAATCGTTTGCACAAAATGCATTATCTTAGTATATTTTTAACAATTTCTCTTTCTTTAATTATCCAGCACCTTTCGCGTATTTCTATCAAAGTTTCATAAATTCCACCGTGAAATACTTTGCTGTGTGCATCCCACGCAATCAAATTTACTAAGGGATGTTTTGCAGGCATAGTAATTGGATGTTTTAGAAGGTAGGTAAGTTTTGACTTCTGGAGTCTTCTGCCAACATGCATTATCCCATCCTCATTTAGAAAGGAATTTAGATCCAAAATAGACGAAGTCTTTGGAATTGTTTTTCCTTATGTTAAACAGGACAGCTCTTCAGAAAAAATTTCTCTTTGAACTGTTTTTATCCAAATCATTTCTGCATCATTAAGTTCTTCAGCGCTTAGCTTTTTGCATGGCTTGGTTTTATTTCTAATGTTGTATATGAATCGGAGTACCCAACTGGTAACACAGTATAATTTCCTCAAACTACTATATTTATTCATTTCTAGTAAAGATTTAGCATTCGACTGAACTTCGCACCCAAACGATGATGTTTCTTCCAATTTAGTTCTTTTTCCGCAATATACTTCAGGAGGTATCTCCTGGCAAATTTCATAATTAAGGCTCTTTGACCACTCCTTTCTCCTCCATCGAGGCCATTCCGGACTTTGCAGCCAAATAGGATTGGACATAAACTTTTCCACAGCCGCTTCTCGAGATACGTTAATCTGCAGGATTACTCTTCCCTCTACAGTGATGCCAATCAGCAGGATCAGTTCTAGACTGGATTTCGGATACTCGGTTCGATACAAAAGGTTTCCATCTTGAAGACTTCCCTTTATTCCAGTGAAGAGCGATTAAGGAATCACTCCACAAATATACGTTAGAAACAGGAAATTTAAAATTTGTTTTCAAATACTGAAAAAGTCTAGAAGCAATAGCAGCTCCCATTAGTTCAAGCCTCGGTAGTGTTAACCGTTTCAGTGGCGCAATTCTAGATTTCGCAGTGATGAAACTCGTGTAAATACAATCGTTACTTAACACATAACGAAAGTAAGCAACTGCTCCGAAAGCTTTAGGACCAGCGTCTGAAAATATATGCAGTTAAAATTCTTTCACTAAATTCAATGGACAGGAGAAATACTTTCTTTTGATTGTCAAATCTTTCAAGAGATGAATCTGAGAGCACCAGTTTTCTCATTTTTTCTTCAGAGCAGTCGATAATTCATTGTCCCATCCTAATCCAAGTTCCCATATTTCTTGCATTAATAATTTTTATGAGAACAATAAATGGTGAAGCTTTCCCCACAGGATCAAATAACTTCGACGTCGTTTGAAGTACACTACGTTTTGAATTCTTCAAATCATCAATCATGTCAAGAAGGGGTTTCACATCTAATTTAAAGGTATCTTCTTGCGTGTTCCATATTATGCCTAAAACATTCAAAGGACGCTCGTTAGCTTCCCTTACATCAGACATATCTCTTTCGAGTTAGTTTTAAACTTTATTAAATTCCCATTTGCATCTTTCAAAATTTTTACAGCACTCTGGGAAAGCTCTAAAGCTTTCTCTATAGTATTTGCTCCGTAAAACAGATCATCTACATAAAGTGCCGAATTAAGCATTTGAAAAGATTCGTTTTGGTCATGTTTATATTTTCGTATGTGGTATTTAACAGTGGCAGCAAGGATAAACGGGCTTGATGTCGCTCCAAAGGGCACGCGAGTCATTCGTAAAATTTTGTAAGTTTTCCTATCATTTTCATCTGGAAACAAAACAAATCGTAATCTCTATCCTCTTCCGCTATTCCTATAGTCAAAAATGCTCCCTGAATATCGCTGGTGAATGCATATTCATATTAGCGAAATTGTAAAATTACATCTAAAATTACGGGATTCAACGTTGGCCCAGGATTCAGACATTCATTAAGAGACTTGTACTCATTACGATGCATCAAAACCAATCTAACTTTTCTAGTGTTCCTATCCGATCTTATAACAATTACAATTCATGTCCAATTAAATGTTTCAAATTAATCACTCTTGCTTCTTTTCCCATTTCTACTTCTGCTACTACTTAACCCTGACATTTCCGGGTATAGATTCCTATGCAATTCTTAATCCTTGTGATGTGCCCTACCTCCCCTAGAAGTTTGTCGCAACATTTACGGTACACCCTGTATATATGTCTTAAAAAGGAAGAAAGTTTTTATGTTAAAAGCTGAAGCTGATCAAAATGTGTCTCAATATTTAAGATGTCGTGGATTTGAAGGATATAAAATAACTAAAAATGTTTTAGTGAATTTTGATGTTATTTAAATAAATTAGGTAAATATTTTACTGTTTTTTAAATACCTAAAAAAAGGTTTAGTTTGACATAGATTAACAATTATTTTGTACTTTCGCAAAGCAAGCATTTAATTTTTTTATTTTCTACAATGATAAAAGTTTACATGAGCTGAAAATGGCTCAAGAAACGTAACTTTGAATGCTTGTTTTCATTTACAAACCTTAGATTTCATAGAATAGAGGAAGAAATGGAGATAATGAGTGTTACCTAAGCCGTATGTTTTAACAGAAAAGGTTATTAAGGTACCTGCAACAATCCGGAAAACGGCATCGTCGCCAGGATGCTACGCCATGAAACAGTTTGATGTTTACCTCACGAAATCCTGTCTCATCTTTACGGTTAGGGACTGATTTATTTATATCTCACTCTCACGTTTCTGTAGAAACTAAAATAATATTCGTCATTCCTCACAGATTCCGGTGAATGACTTTTACAACAGCAATTATTAGGTCAAGAAACTCTTTCATTGAAAATGCTGATTCATATAATAGTCATCTAAGTACCGACGTGTCGATGAATATAATTACAGCAGCGGTGTGGATATTCTATCATGCGTATACCATTTCTACTTGTGTCAGACAGAGCAAACGAGTAACATATTTAAAAGGCTCTAAACTGCAGTGCTGTAGGTTTCTCCCAATCATGCAGTGATGAAATTACTACAGTAAATATTTAATTACTTGTAGGTATGTCTCGGAATAGAGCAAGTAAAATAACAAGGGATATTAATCTATCCCGAAATTTAAGTTTTTAAATTTGATACAGAACTGCACAACTAAATATGTTTTGAATGGTTCATAACAAATCAAAAGTTCTCATTAAGAAATTAAAGGAAAAATATAGACATCCAGACTAAAAGAATATTCATCGCTACCTTTTAGTAAAAATACATGAAATTTAAAACACTGGCTTCATATTCATTAGCAATGGGAAAAGTATTTTGGATAATTCGAACTGCAGCGTAGAATTTGTAGCCGAAACACCATCGTATTAAGATAAAATTGCTAATTTTTTGCAAAAATTGATAAAATTTGATAAAATTGCTAAGAGATTTAAATCACTAAGTAAAATTTAATCAAAATGCTGCTAAAAACAGCTAATGGTGATAAATATACCTAAAGATGTTACTCAGTGTTGATAAATTCTCCAACTAAAATTTAATCAAAAAATCCAAGCAAATCCACATGTTGCTAAAGATAACCACTCATCCTAAGTTGTCATGTGTGGATTTCTTTTTTTTTTCTTTCTAGATTTTATGTTGTGAAGTCATTTATTAAGAGTATTGATTTCATTTTGCAACTTGCAGAAATCCTGACCTGAAACTGAAGCTCCACCAAATGGTCCTATGGTTAATAGTGAGACTCTCATCGGAGTTCGATTCCAGACGGAACGAGCTAGTTGCATGGTTGGTTTTCACGGTTTCCCCATGTGTAACGTACTACGAATACGAGCCAGTTCTTCTTAGAATACGAGCCAGTTCTTCTTAGAAAGTCCTTCACGAAGACATTCCTTCCCTTAGGTAGATATGACTAGAATGCTTTGACATGCATAAATATCCTAAATAATGAACAAAATTTGTATTGTTGCGTGACGGGTTCGTAATGGATTGAATGCATACAGCATTGATGATAGTTTGATATTTATTTTACCATAAGGAAAATTCCCTATTCCGGAACTATTCACAAAAATAATCATGCAACTCTTCACAGTATCACAGAGTACAATCAGTAACTGCACTTCAAATTACTAAGAATGTTAAACACAACGCAATGCAAAGCGCATCTAAAAGGCGAAGCTCTCACGGATATCTCAGCACTGCGCATTCAGCTCTGAATTAACAACTTCTACTCCCAGACGCAGAGAGATTTCTAGTCCTTCCACTTCTCGAAATTACTGGATGGCATAGCCGCCCAGACAGTATAGTAGTTAGGGGAGTCTACTGCGGTACCAAAAGGCCTAGGTCCGAATCCCGGAGAAGGCATGGATGTTTTTAAATGTATGGTGTCTTTGCGGCATGGGGACACTCTAAATATATGGCGAGGTCTTCTTGTATGGTTTGGTGTATATAAATATAAGTCTTCTTGTGTGGTTTGGTGGTAGGGGAGAAAGGGGTGGAAGACCCCTAGAACGTCCCAGGTTGTTGCATTTCAAAACTGGGGTGGAAGTCCAGAAGCAGAAGTCCAACCTCCTTGAGGCTCTGGCAACCAATCTTCCATGACGTATGGACTCGACGACAAGAACAACTGGAAAGCATCTGAGAACCGGATGCGGTTACAGTTACTTATAGGATAAATTTCAGTTTTTCAGTTACAATACCCATTACAGTTATACAAGTACTGGACCAAGATGTTGCCATGTTTGACGGCTTTTGGCGATTTCTTGCCAAATCTGGGGACAAAAACTAGTCCCCGAAACCTTTACACATAATTTCACTAAAATTATTTAAATATGTGCACAATTCGTAATAGTATATTAAAATTCTCTTTTATATTTCCAGCAATCGAAGTTTATTTATCGCATGAAAAAATTTTAAGAGATAAAATTTTCAGAATATTTCTAGGGCGATTTAATGTTTTACGGACTCTAAAAGATCTTGAACAGAAAAAGGAACTAGTTACTTATCATAATTAAACTTTATCTAAAAAGCCCGTATAATTACTTAAATTTCTTTCGCTTTCATTAAAATATATTACATTGATGGAAATAACTGTAGTTATAAAATTTACTTTTTTAAATCCATTTTTTTAAGTTGGAATCATGGATATATGGGTAACTATTTAAGGGATAATTATTGAACTGTGTTGCATTCTTGAAATGCTTCGGACCGGATGTTCTAATAAAAATATACACAGATAGAATTTCAATATAAATCTGCTTTTATTAGACGTATCACTGTAGTAGGTGTAACGTAGTACATTCGGTATGTGTAAGTGCAGTTTCACTGCAGGATGTATTCAAACTATTCTCCTGCCGGCTACAGTCATATGTGAGTTCTTTTTAGCGTAATCTGACGTCGCTTTTTAACATGTTTGTGGGCAGCTAAAGGGGGCTTTGGTATAACGGTCTTAGTTGGTGTGAAATTTAAACTGTGTTCTCTCTCCTCACTGATCTGCTGTCAAGTAACCTTTTCCCCAGAAGAGGTGTAGTTATTAATCACATTTCCTACAGATTTGGTCTCTTAGAATTAACTAAGTGCAATTAGAAAATATAGAGTATTCCTAATAAATGAACAAAAATTAAATTATCATGCTTTTCAGTTCCGTTTGGGTATAATGTTACTTTTCGACATCCTCTATTATGTATACCTAATGATTGGTTTCTGATCGAAAAGTTAATGGTTAAATATTTTCCTTGTACTATTTAGACACTAGATTCTTTTCTTAAAACATTGAGCATTAGTTAAGTCAACGTAGCTGTTATATAAACATATTACCCCCCGCCCAAGCGTTACATATTAAAATGATTCAAATGTTAAATAATATTAAGTATGTTTGAAAATTTTTATATAACGAAAAGGATTTAACATAGCATACTTTGAAACTGTAATAAATCTTTTGCTGCATCCATTGAATTATTTTTAGTCCAAAGGGGCTTTGCCTCTGAGGGGACTATTTTTTTCGTTTTCCGATTTTGCGTCGAATTTCTCTGAATGTCCGTTTCACTTTTTAAATTGTTGCCACCAAATATTATCGCCTTTTACATTTGCAGAAATTAAATAATGAAGAATCTGCATAAATGTATATATGTTTCTCTCATTGTGATAAAACAATGGTACCTAGAGCCATCCAATTTTGAATGACGTAATCCTACTGCGAATATGGGCATCTCGAAGCCGAAATTTGGAATTTGTTTTATTATCGATTTCATATTTTGTAAAACTTTAACGAATTTTTGATTAACAAACTCAAGGATTTCAAAGCGAGCAATGTCAATGCTGTACAGAAAAAAACATTTTTATCTCCAGCGCGTGAGACTGTGTATCGGAAATTCTAAAGATATGCTCAATTTAAAATTTTTTTTGCGATATTGCTCTTGAACTGAGTTTTGTGGTTTTATTGCAAAGAACATGATATTAATAAATAAAGGTAACACACAAAATGTTAAAAAAACGGCCCTTTGGACGAAATTTAAAATCTGAAATCTTTCAGTTTTTTTTTCCTGAAATTAACTATGCGATGGCTAGATCTGGAAAGTAAGCCAGTCTCTTGCCTTTCAGAAGCTGTGATTTTTCCTTGACGAATTAATTTTTGTTAAGATATGCTAAGAATACTGAGAATGCGGAAAACTTATGATCCTACGATTTATTTTAAATACCTTATATTCCGCGTACAACGAGCACTTTCAATACAAAAAATTAGATCGAAATTTACAAGTGCGCGTTATACGCCGAGTATAGTAATGATAGATTTAAGAATAAGGAATGAACAAACAAAAATTAGATTATATGTAGCTAAATACTGTTTATTTAAAAGAAATGACATACCTTATGAACTTAAAATTTTTTATTATCGCGTAACATGAAAAGTTCTTCGTTTTCGTCTTCGTCCCTTCAGGTACATCGTCGAATTCTCTTTCGCCTTTATCATCATTGTTACTTCACTATCACATCATTGTCATAAATAAATAATCATCATAATCCGTTCCATCTTTCACCAACACCAAACATCCTTCCTGCAGCACAAGTTCCATTTTTCATTCTCAAAATGAATGAATGGATTTGCATTTGAAACCAGCACTGTATTTTTTCCTTTTCGCGGCAGCCATATTTACTACTAAAAGGAACACTGGATCAACCGTATTTCAACTGATGCGATTTAGTAAAGCCTTCGATTTTCATTTCAAAATCACGGCTTCGAGTGACTACAGAAGGAGAAAATATCTAACTTCTAATACCACGAATTCATTCAGGTTGGAAGTGCGTTTTCACTCCAAATTGTATCCCCCTTATCTCAAAAACCCTACAATAGCATTCTTTTGGACAGCTGCATTGAATACAATCCACTCTCTTTGTAGGAATTATTTACTCCCTTAAGCATTTAAACCATACACATATTGCTTCCCTTATCGCTTGTCAATTGGGTGTACCATTCATTGTTCGAAAGGCTAAGAGAAATCTTCGAATAAGTGATCTCAAAAGATAAGAGCATCGCACATGTATCATTTAGGTTTTCTGGTGAAGAATTGGGGTCTCGTTATACGGCGAATATACCTAAAAATTAAAAAAAGGAGCTTGAAATTACGGATGTGCGTTATATGCAGGCAAATATGGTATATAAATAATGAGAGTCCATTTAATGGCTTTATTTATTTGTATGCAGACATTTAATTCTACAAGAATTAATGCCTATTTCAGGGTAAGTGTAGATATTAAAAGACTTAGGTCATTTCGAGATCTATCGTGTGGCAAACGGGGAACATATTGAAATTTAATAAAGCTGAAAATAGACATTTTTTTAGAATTTTACATTTGAATTATTTTGACACATTCACAGCTTTAGGCAATGCGTGTTTGCATTCGGTGATCTTTAATTTATATTTTGTTCGGATGCAGAATTCAAAATTAAGTTGAATGTACAGATTAATGATGATAAAAGTTTAGCAAACCTACATTTTGTTTGGATATTAGAATTCAAAATTAAGTTGAATTAATGATGATAAAAATTTAGTAAAACTGCCTACACATTTTGATTTTGCACACAGAAAGTGAGCAATTTAGGCATCTATCATTCTGAATTATGCTCATTATTATATTTACTTAACTAATTTTATAATATATTTATTTAATTATTAATAATATTTAATTAAATAATGTATTTCATAAACTTGGATTCATACGGTTGTTGGATAATTTATATGTTTAATATTTTGTATCTAATATTTTTTAATTTGTAACTTTCAGTCGACTTTGTTTAACTGATAGCGAAAGTAAACATTGTTGTGAAAAATTCGGCGGTTGCGCCTGTATGTAAGCTTTCCGGCATAGCACTAGGGTTGCCATAAAATAGTGTATGGTAGGGTTGCCAGATTGGCGACTTTATCGCCCATTTGGCGATCAAATCGGCGATATCCCATGGTCCAATCGGGAAGCTTCTAGAATAATTTCCTGTCGAGATATTTCTCGAAACCTGTGGAACCTAATGAAAAGCTATATAAACCCTTGCGTTTCTGAGAGCCAGCAGTGTGTGATTAATTGTAATTAATTGTGAGAATAGCTGTTTACTGTGAGTGCTAAGCTACGCGAGAGTTTTGAGAACGGAAAGCGATCGAGATAGTGCTTTGCCGTGAAGCTTATCTTTACAGTATAGCTTGACAGTGTATTGGTGATTGTTCCACGGTGTTTATTATAAGTTTAGTGTTGCCGTGAAGCTATCTTTACAGTATAGCTTGACAGTGTATTGGTGATTGTTCCACGGTGTTTATTATAAGTTTAGTGTTGCCGTGAAGCTACCTGTACAGTTACAGCCTGAAGCTGTGTTGCTGATTGTTTCAGCGTATTTATTGTAGATTTTCGACGCTTTTAAAGGTGATTTTGGAACTGTGCTGTAAATAGTGATTCCTGTAAATAAATTGTGCTTTTTATTGTTCTGCATCGTGTTTTCATCGGATACTCTCAAATCCACGAACCCGTAAAACGCAACAACTGGTGTCAGAAGTGGGATTTGAGAGTGAATGCCCGTCACCCGTCTACAGGAGAAAGCAATGGCGGAGGAAATGAATGCTTTGATGGACATGTTAGCAGCTCTGAAAGCGGACATGTTAGCAGCTTTGACAGCCGGACAAGAAGAGATGAAAGCCAGACAAGAAGAGATGAACGCCAGACAAGAAGAGATGAAACAAGACATGAAAGCCGGACAAGAAGAGATGAACGCCAGACAAGAAGAGATGAAACAAGACATGAAAGCCGGACAAGAAGAAATAAAAGCCGGACAAGAAAAGCTGCAAGAGCAACTGCGACAGATGGAAATGGAGCAAAACAAGATTAGAAGCGACATCATGGAGCTTAGAGAGGAAACCGAAACCAAATTACAAAATATGAAAGAGGAAACTGCAACTAAAATAGCCGATATGGAAGAAAAATTTAGGAAGTTTCGGGAAGAGGTAGAAATGTTGAAAGAAAAACGAACTGAGCCGAAGAGAGAAATTGAAGATTTTAAGATTCTCCCAGGTTCTCCTCATACGGCAATCAAACCCAGTACGTACGACGGAAAATCGTCGTGGAATGTGTACAAGACCCAATTCGCCATCGTGGCTGACACTAACAGATGGGATTCCCAGATGAAGGCATCACAGCTAGCTGCATCACTCCGAGGCGATGTTGCAGATATCCTAGGAGTTCTGCCGCAAGACCAGATTTCCAGTTTTGATGCCCTCTCGAACGCACTAGAACTCAGATTCGGAGAAAAATGTGTAAAGGACTGTAGCCGTCTCCAACTCAAAACCCGCCAACAGAAAATGACCGAAAGCCTCCAAGAACTAGCAACTGATATTGAAAGGCTGGCGCTCCATGCATATCCGGACTGTCCACCTGATGTCCGTGAAAATCTGGCCCTTATGCATTTCGTCGATGCAGTGAAGGATCAGGAAATTCAGAAGGCTCTCAGGTTGGCAGATCTCAAAGACCTGAAATCTGCATTAATCTATGCGATGAAGTTTGAGTCGGCTCAGCAGGCAACTCGAAAAGATCGCCATCCGATCAGAGCGGCTAAAGTAGAAAATGAAAATTTTGATGTCAGAAAATTTAAACAAGAAATGTTAAGAGAGATTCGGGAAGCGTTAAATAAGCCAAATAACAGAAACACCGACAAGAAAGCAATGAAGTGCTGGAATTGCGGACTCGAAGGACATCTGCGCAGGAACTGTCACGTGAGCCAAGACCGGGAGGCAGCTCCAGGGAAACTAAAATGCGGCAATCTCACGGGGCGGAGGTTGCCAGGCAGAGATGTAGCCTCTCTGAAAGTTCTTCAGATCTCGTCAATGAGCGGCGGAGATAACGGATTGTTCGTCGAAGGATACGTGAATAAACACCCTTGTAAGATGATCATCGATACGGGAGCCAACGTAACCATCGTCAGAACAGACGTAGCGCGGGAACTAAACGAGACTTTGCGCTGGACTCCGCCCTGTGTGACTCTACAGACAGTGACAGGTGACAAGATCCCCATTGAAGGTAAAATTAACATCACCATTACCTTCGGAAATGAGACTTACCAGCACTTGGCATTCGTCGCTGACATCGCGGACGAATTAATACTTGGACTAGACTTTTTGCGGAAATATGACTTTACACTGGACTTTAAACGCAACGAAATGCACTCTGCGAGGGAGGATATACCCGTGTTTGAAGTGAAGAGTGATATTCCTTCAGCTCACCAAGTAATAGCGAAAACGGACGTCACGATCCCTCCGATGACAGAATTACTAATATCCGGCTGCATAGAAAACAGAAATAGCTTCAAGTTTGGAATAATTGAATATCCCGAAAATAGCTCGAGAAATGTATTAGTCGCCTCTACATTAGTGGACCTCTCCAAAAATTTCGTCCCCGTGAGAGTGGCGAATGTTAGCCATAGTCCGAGAACAATCCAGAAGGGTAAAGTGCTAGCAACCTGCACGCCGGTTACGTGCGTTTACAAGGCCCCACCTGCAATGCCCACTGAGTCAACAGCGAAATTAATTGATGAACTGCTGCAGAGAACAAACTTAACCGCCGAACAGAAATGTGCAGCAGAGAAAACAATTAGTGAATTTGAAGATCTATTTTCTCGAACATCCAGAGATGTTGGCCGCACGAAATTGACACAACATCGAATTGACACGGGTGATCACTCACCGATCAAGCAACATCCCAGACGCCTACCATTCGCAAAGCAGGAAGAGGTTGGAAATCTTCTAAAGGAGATGCAAGAAAGTGACATCATCGAGCCATCCACAAGTCCATGGGCATCTCCTATAGTTCTCGTCCGGAAGAAAGACGGCTCGACAAGATTTTGTGTCGACTACCGGAAGCTAAATAATATCACTAAGAAAGACAGCTACCCTCTTCCGAGGATTGACGACACACTAGACACGCTATCAGGACACAAATGGTTCTCCACTCTGGACCTTAAGAGCGGATACTGGCAAGTGGAAATTCACCCGGACGATAGAGAGAAAACTGCGTTCACTACTGGCCAAGGACTGTGGCAGTTTAAAGTTATGCCGTTTGGACTCTGTAACGCCCCTGCAACATTTGAACGCTTGATGGAAACAGTGCTTCGTGGCCTATCTTACGAGTCCTGTCTGGTTTACCTTGACGACATCATTATAGTGGGCCGTACGTTCGAGGAACATCTAGAAAACATCAGGAAGGTGTTCCAAAAATTGAAAGATGCCAACCTCAAACTAAGTCCTTCTAAATGCAAGCTGTTCCGCAGCGAAGTCACCTATCTGGGTCACATCATCTCCGCCGAAGGTGTCCGTACGGATCCAGAGAAAGTTTTGGCAGTCAAGGACTGGGAACGCCCTGTGGATGTTCATCAACTTCGGAGCTTCCTGGGACTCTGCACTTATTACAGAAGATTTGTAAAGGGGTTCTCCAACATCGCAAGACCTCTGCATAGATTAACGGAAAATAAACAGAAATTCGTGTGGACTGAGGAATGCGAAAAATCTTTTAATGAGCTGAAGACGGCATTAACATCCACGCCTGTGCTCGCATATCCCCAGATCGACAAACAATTCATACTTGATACGGATGCAAGCAACGAAAGTGTTGGAGCTGTCCTTTCCCAGATGATTGACGGTGAAGAGCGAGTGATAGCCTATTGGAGTAAGTGCTTGTCAAAACCGGAAAGGAATTATTGCGTCACTCGGAAAGAATTGCTCGCTATCGTAAAAGCCATAGAGCATTTCCATCATTATCTCTATGGCAGAAAATTCTTGCTCCGCACCGATCATGCTTCCCTAACTTGGCTATTGAATTTCAAAAATCCTGAAGGACAGATAGCCAGATGGATTCAAAGACTCCAGGAATATGACTTTGAAATAAAACATCGTAAAGGCTCCTCCCATGGAAATGCGGATGCTTTATCTAGGAAGCCTTGTCCTGCGCATTGCGGGTATTGTTCAAGAGCACAAGCTAAGTATGGTTTGGCGAATCCTAGCATCCGACAAGTAACATCTTCAACAGCATCGGAGCCAGATCCGTGGAGTCATGAAAAAGTTAGAGAAGACCAGTTGGCGGATCCTAACATTAAGCCAATAATAGAGCTGAAGGAATCATCGGCTACGAAACCCAAGTGGCAGGACGTTTCCATCTTCAGTCCTATGACTAAAAGGTACTGGGCTCTCTGGGACTCACTTCACCTTCGAAATGGAGTCTTATATCGACTGTGGGAAAGCGACGATGGAACTAATAAAAGATGGCAGCTGCTGCTTCCTCAAAACCGAATACCTGATGTCCTGAAAGAAATACACAGCAGCCCAACAGGAGGGCATTTCGGCTATATGAAGACATTAAACAAAGTTCGAGAGCGCTTCTTTTGGAGTTCCGCAAGAAACGACGTTGAGAAATGGTGCCGGTCTTGCGATGCCTGTGCAGCCAAGAAAGGACCAAAGGAACGCTGTCGCGGAAGAATGCAGCGATACAACGTTGGAGCGCCTTTCGAGCGAATTGCCCTTGATATACTGGGACCTCTGCCATGGACTAAAGATGGCAACAGATACATTCTAGTTGTCATGGATTATTTTACGAAGTGGCCTGAAGCATATCCAATTCCAGACCAAGAGGCTGTCACTACGGCTGAAGTCCTGTTGCAGAATTGGGTATCTAGATTTGGAACTCCCCTCCAGATTCATACCGACCAAGGCAGGAACTTCACTTCGGCTGTGTTCAAAGGACTGTGCGACTTATTGGAAATAAAGAAAACACAGACCACCCCGTTACATCCGCAGTCTGACGGCATGGTGGAGAGATTTAACCGCACAATCTTGAACCACCTATCGCTTATGGTTTCCAAGAACCAAGAAGACTGGGATCGTAAGCTGCCCCTGTTCCTGCTTGCTTACCGTAGTGCCGTCCACGAGAGTACCGGCTATTCCCCTTCTCAAATGCTCTTCGGTCGTGATCTCCGTCTTCCGAGTGACCTGCTTTTCGGCCGTCCTCCGGATCTACAGTCCTCTCCTGAGGAGTACGTTCAAGATCTCCAAGCCCGGTTGGAAACGATGCACAGGTTTGCTCGAGAGCGAATTAACATCTCGACGGACAGGATGAAGAAGAGGTACGACGCAAGAGCGACCGAACATAAGTTCCAGGAAAACGACAAGGTTTGGCTGTGGAATCCGAGCCGTCGTAAGGGCATTTCTCCCAAACTGCAATCGCATTGGGAAGGTCCCTACACAGTCCTCAACAGACTGAATGACGTCGTAATACGGATCCGTAAGTCTCCCAATTCCAAACCTAAGATTGTACATTATGATAGGTTAGCTCCATACTATGGCCATAGTAATTAGTGATAGTTATTTTTGTTATGGGTACCCCGTATTTCGTAATGTTTTTATGTTTAATTGTATGATTTATGCATAGTTGCTTGTACATAGATCTTTGTAATTAGTGTAAATGTTTTTGTTATTTGTAAATACTGTAAATATTTGCAAATTTTGTTATTATTGTAATTTATTTGTTTTGTAGCTTTTTCGATTATTTCTTTTTGGCTCCCAGCCAGGGATTGTACTGCCCGGGACGTGCAGTCCTTGGGAGGGGGCAGTGTTACGAAAAATTCGGCGGTTGCGCCTGTATGTAAGCTTTCCGGCATAGCACTAGGGTTGCCATAAAATAGTGTATGGTAGGGTTGCCAGATTGGCGACTTTATCGCCCATTTGGCGACCAAATTGGCGATATCCCATGGTCCAATCGGGAAGCTTCTAGAATAACTTCCTGTCGAGATATTTCTCGAAACGTGTCGAACTTAAAGAAAAGCTATATAAACCCTTGCGTTTCTGAGAGCCAGCAGTGTGTGATTAATTGTGATTAATTGTGAGAATAGCTGTTTACTGTGAGTGCTAAGCTACGCGAGAGTTTTGTGAACGGAAAGCGATCGAGATAGTGCTTTGCCGTGAAGCTATCTTTACAGTATAGCTTGACAGTGTATTGGTGATTGTTCCACGGTGTTTATTATAAGTTTAGTGTTGCCGTGAAGCTATCTTTACAGTATAGCTTGACAGTGTATTGGTGATTGTTCCACGGTGTTTATTATAAGTTTAGTGTTGCTGTGAAGCTACCTTTACAGTTACAGCCTGAAGCTGTGTTGCTGATTGTTTCAGCGTATTTATTGTAGATTTTCGACGCTTTTAAAGGTAATTTTGGAACTGTGCTGTAAATAGTGATTCTTGTAAATAAATTGTGCTTTTTATTGTTCTGCATCGTGTTTTCATCGGATACTCTCAAATCTACGAACCCGTATAAACGCAACAATATGTTTTTGAAGTTCTTAATTAAATCCAGTAAGGAGATCGCTTACCTTCTCTTTAACGCAGCAAATAAAGGATTTCGAGGTATCCGCGAAGCCAGGTGTTTCAAAACAATTGGGGTTTTTTTAAGCTAGCCTAATGAGAAAGTTGCAGTACCGTCATAAGCAGTTCGTGTACCATTTTTAAAACAATTTAAATTACGTAGAAATATGAAAAACATTTACAAAACGTTTTCTAAATTTCAACAGTCTGAATCAACTACAGTCAGATTAGCGATGAAATGTTTATAAAATCAGAATCTTAAAACTATGTAGATCTAAAAGAAATGTGAAAGATTCACAAGGAAAACCAACTCATTTGGAGAACCTATTGCGATCAATAACTATTTTTCATCCTAAATATTTCATTGAAAATGAGAAAATAGCCTTTTAGTTGTTACTAGAGGTCGCCCAGCCGGTATAATGGTTAATGACCCTGGGCGCACCCAATTCAAATAACCCGGATAAGGCATGGTTGTAACTGTCCGTCTCTTCATAGGAGGCAACGGTGGCCACCTATTAGGTGCTTCCATAATGAAATGGCCACCACGCCGGGTCCTTGTGGCGCGAGGCTAATGGCTATTAAATAAAGTACCCGGCCATTAAAAAAAAGTTGTTTAGAGGGCTCAATTATCCTGAATTTTTTCTCTTACATTTTTCCCATCAGTGGTCCAGTGGATGAACCCTGAACACTGCTAGTTAGGTCTAGTTTAAGATCTAAGCGAATACGTTAGATGCGTTGGTATTTTGGTGGGTTTTTTTTTCATATGTAACATGAATACGAATCAGTTCTTTTCAGGAAGTCTTCTACGAAGGAATCTTTCTTCTGAGGTAGATAATTCTCATGTGCTTTGCCATATTCAGTTAAACACTCAAGCAATCCTATATTTTAATATCTACAGAAAAGAAAATTCGCAGCTTTATGCAAGTTATTATTTAAAATTAATTTTAAAAATTAGACGTTGCTTCAAGAAACTTCATTACCTGTTGACTATGCTAGATTATCTAATATATCAAATATATATTTCTAATATATCAAAAATATTCCTTGAAAATTTCATGATGATCGGTTAACTAATTAAGGCGTGAAAGAGTAACATTTATTAATTAGCGTTTATTAAAGCGTTTACTAATTTTTATTTGTTTAATTTACTTTATCACTTAAAATCCTTCAGGATTTCCGGCTTTCCGAATAAACATTTTTCAGTCATTAAGAAATATATATAGCAGTTTTACTAGATTTCGGCGGTACACGCCGCGTAAATGCAAAATATCCGCGGCCTGTAAGTATTGAAGAAGAGCAATATTTACTGTAATTTTACGCGGAGTGTATTCTTAAAATTGACGCGGAGTTGAAACTTATTAAAGGACAGTTTAATTTTTTACAGTTTTATTTTCGTTTCCGAAATGTCTCGCAAACGTAAATCTAACGTGTCTAGGAATTCATCTCGGGCCCGGGCAGCAAAAATTGCTCGATCCCAAGAATCTTCCGTACATGCACAATTAAGAAGACAAGAACAAGCAAGGCGACAATCTGTTTTCAGAACTGATAAAACAATTTCTCAAAGACAAGAAAGATTAGAGGCCCAAACTTCCCGTCAAGCTTCTATGAGAGCAGCTAAGACGCCTTTCCAAACACAACATACATATATAAACCTTAATAATAATTAGACACAGTGAGTCTACTATTATAGCACCTGTTTATACTTTCAATATTTATAGAAAAAAGAAATAAATTTTATTTACTTGGATTCTGCACATGCTTCTTGAAAGAACAATTTTATTAAACGCTTGACATCAGGAGTTTCGCAATTTCCTTGAATTAAAGCCAGAATTCTCTACTGGGATATTATTGAAAAACAGAAAAATACAATATATCATTCAATTAATACCAACATTAAATTCATAGAACGCTTATATCACTAAGCAAACACGGATCAGAACGTGCATGGCAGCGCTGAAAACTGATGCCATTCGCAAAAAAATGGATTCATAAAACAAAAGTCTCGGGTTTATTCAACAAAGTTATTCATAAAACAAATTCTCGTGGATATCTCCAGAAGTTTACTGACGGCATTACATAACATGCTCCAATCTTGATTTGCCACCTTCGAGGTAAATCAACAAAGTTCGAAAGTTCAACAGCCCAGCCTCTTCGGTATATTGATTACTCTACCGCTTCTTGACGTCCGAGGAGCCGCTGAAACATCCTTCTGAATTCTGTCATTCTGTAATGTTGCTGGTAGGTTATTAGTAGGATTTTGATCTGGTATAATGGGATCCCCAGAAGAATTAACTTCTAGGGAGTAAATCTTTTGGACGGGACGAACGAGATGACCAAGTGGAGTTTTGACTTGACTCTCACATAGCCGTCCCTACATGGATATAGTTCTTCAATCACTGCAAGTGGCCAATTAAGTTTCTTCTGGTTTTCAGAACCAACAAGGATCACTTCTCCAACTTTGAAAATTTTGTCATATGTGCCAGCTTTTTGCACCAACTGACTTAAGTACTCTCTCTAAAGGTAAATGAATAGGTATGGTTGAAGGTGACTTTATTGTCAATCTCTTGCAGGTAATGCCTTTCTTGATTATTGATCTAATTTTCTGCCTAGTTGAAATAATCCAGTGTTCTTCTCTAATAATTGACATCCGCATTTGAACACCGGCATGAGAATTCTTTTTATGGTATTTGAGCGTTAGATTTTACACAATATGATGCTTTGACGGAAGCAGAATTGGATATTTAAATAAAAATTCATCATCTCTTGCTAAAATCTTTGTTTTCCCTCTTATCAGTCCTATTTCATCTCTGACGACTGAGAGACCATTTACTACATCTCCAGCCTGAGAAAACCTTTCACGCTGAACTATTAGACTCAAAGTAGATTTTTGTCCTTTAACTCGGCTGCAGACAAGAATTTTGCTCTATTTACAGATTTTGCCTGATAGATTCTAATGAATCTTAGAACCCATGCTAAATTCTTACAATTGCTGAAAATTTAGAATACTTTTCATACCACTTAGATATATCAGTACTCCCACTAACGTTTAATACTACAACTTTTTTTCTGATTTCTGAAGAAATTAATGCCTCGTTGGGTTTAATTTCAAGGCGTGGCCAACTATCCTTCGGATTCTTTAACCAGTAAGGACCCTCCCACCATGAATTCTTTAGAATGTGATGAGGGATACAACCCCGAGATGGTATATCAGCTGGATTTTACTGGCTTGGCACGTAAGACCACTGATTTGCCTCTGAAAGTGCACAAATCGTTCTGACACGATTCCCTACAAAAGTTCCTCATTGATCATTGCGCTTGATCCATGACAGAGCTGTAATGGAATCAGACCAGTAATGTTTTTCAATTTTGTCTCTACAACATACTTCGCTAGACGTACCCCTAAAACACAGGCTAAAAGTTCAAAACGTGGTATTGTCATCTTTTTTAAAGGTGCAACACGAGATTTTGCTGTCAGAAATTTTACGCAGGTGTCACTATTGTTTTCACAACGTAAGAAAATCATGGTCGCGTAAGCTCTCTAGCTCGAGTCACAAAAAACATGCAAAGTCCAAGTTTGTTTGTTTCCATATCCTATTCTGCGGGGTATTTTCAAATCTGATAAGATCTGTAATTCACTGTACCATTTCAAAAATGTTTGTTTGATGTCTTCTGAGAGTGGAGAATTTCAATCTGCTTGATTAGACCAAACTTCTTATATCAATAACTTAGCCGGTAATAATACAGGAGCCAAGAACCCTAGCGGATAGAAAATCCCCTATGTTAAGGACAAAAATCTCTCTTTTTGACTGGTTTTCTGGATCTGGTACAGGCTTAAAATGACTATCAATGCTATCATCCATTCTATTCCATAGAATGCCCAAGACTGAAATCTGATTCTTAGAAAGAGATTCCGAATTATCATTCCTCGAAATTTATTAACTTCGTTTATAGGACCGAATATCCACATCCGTAGTTCCATATTAGCTTCTGCCAAAATGTCAATTGATTTATACATAAAAACCTTCAACTCTTCCTCTATGTCAAGACGCGTAACACAATTATCGACATAAAAAGAATGTCGAAGCTTTTCTGCTACGTGACTTCGCTCGGCAGACACTCGAGACAAATGGAAAGAAATGACAGCACCTAAAAGATACGGGCTGGATCTAACACCGAAAACTACCCTTGTGTGGCGATACACGTTTATGAGACTATCCTTAAAAAATCCTATCCTCTTTTTTAAGTTCAATTTGTAAGAATGCGCGTCTTATATCCGCCGTAACTCCTATGCGTTTCTCTTTGAATCTTAATAATAAGGCAGGTATTTCTTCGATCAAATTCGGTCCCTTAATCAAACAGTCATTAAGAGAAGGCGCTCGTTTAGATTTACATGACCCGTCAAATACCGGTCGTACCTTGGTGGTAAGACTATCAGGTTTAAATATTAGCGCCCAGTGTCCTCATTTGAGGACGCTGTAAAAAATTGTTATTCCCTGCATTAAATTAAAAAATTTTTTTATATGTACAATTTGGTCCGATAGATGACACCACCATACAATGGGAGATGTGCAATTATTTTGGAACTAAGTAAAATTGCGCGGGAAAGATAAAGTATAATTGACCCGTTTTTTGGTAATCGCGTTGTTTATTTTATGTTCCACTGTATGGCACTGGATTTATGAGGTAAATTCTTTCAATTTGTTATAAATATAATCTAGATAGCCCATATTGTCTCATTAGCATGTTTGTTAATATTTATTGTTGTAAATATATCCGGAATAAACAGGAAAACATATCCGTCCTCGTTTGAGGACACTGGGCGTTTGGGTATAGTTTTTATGCAGTATTCAGATTTATTTTTTAAGTGTTTGTTACTTTTGTTGCAGAAAAACTATAAATAAATCTTGAAAAATGAGTAGAAATAAAATATTTAAAAGCTTAGAAGAGGCAACTGCTTATCTTTTTTCTGAAGAAATAGAAGCAGATATTATATCGATGCCTCCGGATGAGGATGATCTAACAGATGAAGAGCAATTCGATGATGATAATTTGGGTACTCCAGTTGTATTAGATGTTGCAGGTACATTAGAAATTACAATGCCAGATGATAATGATAACCCTATTATTTCGGATAAGAAAAAGGAAAGCAATTCCCGTAAACGTGAAAGAGAGTCAATTGTATGGACGAATGAAAGTCCGGCTTACACATTTGGGAATTTGGAAAATTTGTCCAAGAGAAATTCTGATATATTGACAGCGCAAACTAATAATACGAGTCCAGTTGAGCTGTTTGAAGAATTTTTTACTGAAAGTGTTTATGATATGATCGTAGAGGAAACTAATCGATATGCTCACGAAATGAAAAATAAATTGAATTATAATGTGACTAAAGATGAAATAAAAACATTTATAGGATTTCTGATACTTTCGGGCTATCATACTTTACCCAGTGAACGGGACTACTGGGCAGAAGCAGATGATTTAGGAGTAACAATAGTGAAGAATGCTATGACTAGAAATTTCTACTTAGAGCTCAAAAGATTATTGCATTTCCAAGATAATAAATTACATCAATATAACAAGAATGATAAATCATTTAAAATACGTCCCTTGTTAGAAATGCTTTCCAAGAATTTTCAAAAATGGGGCATTTTCCATGAAAATTTGTCTGTTGATGAAATGATCGTCCGGTATTATGGTCATCATACACTGAAACAGTTTATAAAATCTAAACCTATTAGATTTGGGTATAAACTCTGGGCTCTGTGTGGCAACGATGGATACTGTTATAACTTTGCACTGTATTGTGGAAAGGAAACAAATACTTCCGAATCTGACAAACTGCCTTTAGGTACAAAAGTGGTGCTAAATCTACTATCTATTGTAGAAGATCCGAAGAGCCATCGTGTTTATTTTGATAATTTTTTTACCAGTTATGCGTTACTAAAAAAACTGAAAGAACTGAAGTTTAGAGCTAGTGGAACAATTCGAGAAAATCGTACTGAAAAATGCCCAATAATGGATGACAAGAAAATGAGTAAGAAAGAGAGAGGGTTTTACGATAGTAAATTTGACACAACAAATGAAATTCTTGTTGTCAAATGGAAAGACAATAAGTGTGTTTCATTGGCCACTAATTTTGACACAATAATGCCGCTATCTTCAGTACAAAGATGGAGTGTAGAGAAAAAAGAAAAGGTGAAAGTAAATCAGCCTCATGCTATAAGTTCCTATACCTCATTTATGGGGGGTGTCGACCTTCATGATTGGCTTCTTGAGAAACATTCTATAGCCATACGAGGAAAGAAATGGTATATTTGTCTTATTACTAGGATGATAGATATGGCTGTTGTAAATGCCTATCTCATTTATAAAAGGATCCATCGTTCATTGTCAATCAAAGATTTTAGGAGATACATTGCAGTAACCTATTTGAAAAAAGGAGCCGACTCAAAAGCAATCCTAGGAAGACCAGTACAAAGGAGGATAACATGCAGATCGAACGTGCTTCCTGACATAAAATTCGACAAAGTACAGCATGTTATTGGTAAAAGAGATAAACAAAGGCGTTGCCAATATGACAATTGTGCCTCAAAGCCAAGAACATATTGCATGAAATGCAATGTAACATTGTGCATTCAATGCTTTCCTCTTTTTCATAAAAAAAATCTATCTTAAAAATGTAAAAAAAAAGTTTTCTTACACGTCTTAAAATAAATTTTGATTTTTAACATTATTTTGTCTATTAGTTTGTTTATATATTAAAACTAAATCATTTTATGTGAAAAAATTTGATTTTTAAAAATTTTACATTTTTATATACAAACGCCCAGTGTCCTCAAATGAGGACAGCTTAAAAAATATGGTTGCAGTTAAAAATTTTCAAAATGCTTTTGAAATACTTTTAATTTATGCATTTCTAACAATGTCTATCAATTTCAAGGCAAAATTTCAAGAATTGTTAATTTGGGCGTTAATGGGTTAATGACAGGATGATGCGGCACATAATGTCCTTTAGACTTAAGATCGTACACCGGAACTTCCTCTATCACGCCTTCAGCAAGTCATTCCCTAAAAACGTTATCGTACTCTTCAAATATATTCAAAGCTTTAAGTCTTTGTGTTGTGCTGAGAAGCCTTTTTTTCTGCGATATCGCGGCTGGACGGTAAATCTATGTTATGTTCTAACCAGGATAGACCAACAGAATATCTCCATTCTTCAGTTTTACCTAAGGAGCCTAAAAACTGTTCCCAAACAATATCTTCTTCCGCGATCTTTGTAGAACTACTGCTGGAATCTGAGATTCCTATTGTCCTCAAGTTCCAAAGATCGGATACGTTCAAGTCCTGAAACGTTAGACTTACATTCAGAATAGATATACCTCTACCTTGTGGTTCGCAATAATCCTTAAGTCGACCACAAACAGTCTATCCTAATGTACTGTCGGTTGCAGTTAAACCTCCATCGAGTTGTTTGACTTTCCCTGTAAGAACTGTACCATAAATGTCGCTGCCGATTAGCATCTCTATCTTCGGGCAACCTGTTCCTACGTCTGACAGCCATATCGTTTCACACTTCTTTTAAAATAGAGCCCTTAGGCACTCGTGCCATATTTCCACATATAGCTTCCTGATCCAAAAACACAAATTCCATTTCTTTTCTCATATAAGGATTGAGAAAGCGTAGCTTGATCCGATACATTTTATGTACGTTCGGTTCAATTTTAACCCCTCCAAAAAGGCGTGTGAGCCACAGTTTCCTCTGCAATAGGAATTAGTTCTAATTCCTGTACCGTAGACTTAAAAAATGTACGATTTTTGTGATCCGCAATCGAGAATCGCTCTTACTTTCCTAGTGCTTGACTTTCCTAACACATTGATTGTGATGTGAGCTACATCCGTGGAACACATCTGTCCTGCCGTAGTTGCATGAACGGTGTCTGACTCTGTTACCTTTTCCTGTGTTACCTGTGTCTGTAGATCCTGGCAGAGATAAATTGTGTGAGCCTTACCACACGCATAGCAACGTACAAACTGTTTACGCGACTTAGCAACATGTCCAGGTGAAAGGCACTTTAGGCAACACCTCTTAAGCCTAATTTTATTCTTTTTCTCATCTAATGACAGAGAGTGTGCTTCGTAACAGTCTTTACTATCATGTAGTTTATCGCAAAAAATGCAGTTATTATCTTTCTTCGTAAGGAAACCTGCCGCCGTAGAGACATTTGTTAACTGTTTCGTTATAAATTTGCCTTTTAAATTCCTTTCGATTTATTGTAATACTTGTCTTTTTGCCCCAAAATTTCAAATCCACCCGCGCTAACTTAAGTCTTTCTTCCTCTTCCACTTCGCATCTTAAAAATTTCATCAAATTAGTTAGGCGAGAAATATCCTTATTTTCGTTTACTTCTTCAAAAAGGGGGCTTCTTTGCCAGGCTCTGAGGATTTCCTCCGAAAGGCATAATTCTACCATGGGATATAACCAACAAGTATTGTTTTCCGTTTTAATATCTAAGGATTCGAGAGCTCTTAGTTGTGATTCAATCTTATCAAATAATTGCGGCAATGGTACTTTTTCACCCTTTCCTGTCTTAACATTCGTTACAATCAACTTTAGAAGCTCTCTCATGTATACCTCAATTAATAAATCATGATTCCCAAAACGTTCCTTAAGAACACTAATAGCTTTTGAATAATTTTTCGCAGACATTGGGTAACTTTCAATTAAGTCTCTAGCGCGCGTCTTTTGTTTCATGCTTTGCACAAGATGCTGAAATTTGTCGCTTTCTTGCAAATCAGGGTCCTCATATATTTTTTTCGAACTGAGACCAAAATGGAAGCCAGTTTAATAATTCTCCATCGAACTTCTTAAGCTCTATTTTCGGGAGCTTCAACGATCTAGCGTTACGATGTGAATTACTGAAAACACTACCTTGCGACCTAGTTTCTAAATTTACCTGTTCTAAGCCACCTAACTTCTCACTAACTAAGCGAGAAATGGTAATAAATTCATCCTTATAAATATCCCAGCTATCTATTTCATCGTTAACGTTTTCAGGCGTTATAGCAGCCGAAATTACAGAATTCAAAATCTGCTCGTTAAGTTCCTCAATATCTTTCTGTAACATTTGCAACTTTGCAAATTTATCTTTAATTATACCTGCTGAAAAATCATCCTTACCAATTTCGTTTTTCAAAGCATTAACAGTCTTGGTAAAGGAAGAAAGCAATACCCCGGGTTTTACAGTTAAAGGATCTATAATAAAAAGATCAATTAACCATTTTAATTCACAAAATACCGTTCAACAAAATAATTCTACCAGTAATCTCACTGCGTCCTGTCGCGGACGCCACTTGTGACGAAATATCAAAACCAAAATCAGAACTACGCCGAGACTACCCGTCAAGGTTGTTCTGCACAGGCTCTTAATATACGTATATAAACCTTAATAATAATTAGACACAGTGAGTCTACTATTATAGCATCTGTTTATACTTTCAATATTTATAGAAAAAAAATTATTTACTTGGATTCTGCACATGCTTCTTGACGAAGAACAATTTTATTAAACACTTGACATCAGGAGCTTCACAGTTTCGTTGAATTAAAGCAGGAATTCTCTACTGGGATATTATTGAAATACAGAAAAATACAATACATCATTCAATTAATACCCAAAGCTGTATGTAAGTAAAGCGTCGGCACTTCAATGGGAGAAATTGCGCCTCGAAACGACCGCAGCGCTCGTAGCGGTGGCGATGTGGAAACACAATCAGTAAAACTGCGCATGCTCCTTTTCTTTTCAGTCACTGGTTGTTTGTTTGATTCTACCGAAATCTTGTTAGCTTCTAACGTGCTTTGGTTGTGTTATTTATAACTTATTAATTTTGTACTTTTTAATTACAAACGTCTCTTTCAGAACCAATTTTTTTTTTTTAGATTTTCTCTAATGGCGTATCGATACTGCGGATTAAGGATTGCAAGAGTAAGATTTCGTCGAAATCTGATGGAATACATTTCTACACGTTTCCTTGAGACGATGCGTTCTTAAGGAAGTATAAAGAAGAGTTTTAGAATATGTATTTTTGAAATTAATGGTAAAAAATCTGATAATTAAAAGAATTATTCCCCTACATTTTATAATAACGCAGGTACAAGTTTTAAATAATATTTTAAAAAATCTTTTTTTTATTCCTTTTCAGAAATATTCAGAGAAAGTTATGTACTATTTAATGTATTTCACTTTTAACATAAAAAGAGCGCTAATTTGAAATGGACCGAATTGAGCATTAATTACAAATTGACTTCGATTTTTTTCATTTAAAAGATGCCTCAGAAGCTAAAAAAATCGTGTCATATTTGATAAAGTATTTTAGGTAGAAGCTCTGTAAGTGGAGAAGAAATAATGCATAATTTTAATGTTAATAACATTAAATTTTGGTTAAAAATGTATTCTTTTCGTATACTTAGGACTCTGAAATACTGTACAAACAGAAAATATATACATTTATATATATAATTACGACGCAATTGCAAAATATTTACATCCAATCGTGTCAAAACTCATTGCGGCCTCTCCATCTTACTTCCAACTTCCATGACGTCACTGCAGGGGAGAGGAGGAGGGGAAGAGATTTAGTTTACATCGCCACCACTGCAGTGGATTGTCGCTGGAATTTGGCGTCATGTTATAGTATGGGAGTGCCAACGCTTTACTTACATACAGCTTTGATTAATACCAACATTAAATTCACAGAACGCTTATATCATTAAGCAAACACGGATCAGAACGTTCATGGCAACGTTGAAAACTGATAAAAAATGGATTCATAAAACAAAGTCATGTTCATTCAACAAAGTTATTCATAAAACGAAGTCTCGTGGGTGTCTCCAGAAGTTTAGTGACGGCATTACGTAACGGAGATGTAGTGTTGAAAATTCAAATAATGTTTCATGACCACAACGTTTTGATAAATACCTTCAAAACTGAGATTGAAAACTGACCTGAAGACGATTATAAAGTCGTCATTCATGCTGATCGAACTCCACGTGGCGAACACGAGAGGTGCTATAATGCATCGAGAATTAATGAAATTGCTGTCTTGGTTAATGCTCTCCACGAGATATAGCGTTACGAGCACATGATATTACACTGACACGTGTAGCAGATACTCATAAATTTTGGGATGCTTTGCTGTACCCATTAATTTTTAGTGAAGGGCAGTTGCGGTACCATTTTCATATTCCGCAGATTATTCCAACTACAAAACAGCCAATTCTCAATAAAAGAGCTTCCTGCATGGATTGTTACGCCTGTCACATGATGCTTCGAGAGAATGATTTCAATCTCCTTCCCCGGTCGAGGCAGCTCTTTCATCAATTTTTAGTAGATATGTATATGAAAGTAGAGAGCGAACGTCTTCGTTACATTTCTTTAAACCAGACATAACTGCGAGTTGGAAATAATATTTACCTACAAGATGCAATTAGCATAGACGGTAATATTAGTCCAACGACGACTGAGGCAACATGGTTATTCTTCTCTCCACTTTTGTGAACAGTCCCCGCTATCTGCATGCATACGAACAAGACGCTTTCGCCTACGTACGCACTTACGGTAGGCCTGACCTATTTGTAACTTTTACCTTCAATCCTTCATGGAAAGAAATAACAGAAGAGCTTATGCTCAGACAAGAGCCACTGATTGACATGACATAGTTGCTCGTGTGTTTCGTTTAAAAGTTCAAAAGATCATTAATGCAATAACAAAAGGAGAAGTATTTGGAAACGTCCAGTGCCACATGTACTTCGTTGAAAGGCAGAAACGAGGTCTGCCACATGTGCGCATTCTTATTTGGTTAAAACAAAAGCTGCGATCCAGCCAAATAGATAACATTATAAGCACCGAAATCCCGGATCCAGAACTAGATAAGAATTTGCACGAGACCGTGATCAAAAACATGATTCACGGTCCCTCTGGAGCTCGCAATCCAGCAATATCACATAATTTAAAAAGAGCATATCTTTAGAATTTCCGATACACAGTCTCGCCCGCTAGAGATGAAAATGTTTTTTTCGTTTTTCTTTTCCGTACAGTGTTGCCATTGCTCGCTTTGAAATTGTTGAGTTTTCTGATAGAAAATTCATAAATGCTTTAGAAAATAGCAAATAGATAATAAAACAAATTCCCAGTTCCAAATTTGGGCTTTCAGATGCCTATATTCGGGTGAAGGATTACGTTATTCAAAATTTGAAGGCTCTAGGTACCGTTGTTTTATCACAATGCGAGAAACATTCATACATTTACGCAGCTTCTTCATTATTTAATTTCTTTAAATATAATACGGTGCGATAAAATTTGGTGGCAACAATTTGAAAAGTGAAATGCTATTTATAGTGAAACGCCACAAAATGCCAAAACGAAATTAATAGCCCCTCTGGGCTAAGAATTATTTTTAAAAGTATCACACTAGTAGTACTACTACAGAAAAAATATTATAAAACTATTTTATAGCTTTATAATATTTTTTTTTTCATTTTTATTTTACAGTAGTGTGAATTTCGCGTAATAATGAACGACAGTCCTTATTGTATTCACAATTTTACTCGTAAGGTATTCCACTGTTATATTTTAAAATAAACTGAATTCTTGCTGTACATAAATCGAGTAGATGCTTCTCGGATGTCTATATTATTATTAAGTGAAGAAAGATTATGTGCTAGATAAATACTTATTATCTTCTATTATACTTATTTTTAAACTATATAATTACAATATATATCTATAATTGCAGGAAAAGCATAAATAACCTTTCTCTCAGTAGCAATTGCGTTCTTGTTTTCTGAATGTGGCTCCGTATTTTCTCTCAGTTCATCGCAAATTAAAATAACTGTAAATTTTGGCAATCTGAACTATGCAATGATAACATCTTGTGGAAGAGCAAAAGCGTCAACATATTTTCTGTAAATTCGCCGCTGATTCAAAAATCTACGACCGTATTCTTCGTTTAAATACGAAAAAGTTAGCGGCGAAAACACATACAAAGCAATTATCATTTAGAACGTCAACTGCAGAAGCCTGATTGACGACGGGGAAACACTGTTCCCCGCGCTTCCGACGACTTTCGTACTCAGAGATTATGGGATGTCAGGCAGACCTGTTTTTCACTAGCAGCATCTGGCGGCCCACAAACTGCTGCCGACTCTCGGAGCGTAGAATAGGCGTCCTGATTCCATCCATCCTATTTTGAGAATAAATCGGTTCAAACTGCGTATGCGTGTTTGCGCTCATGGTCGCGGCAAAGGCGGTCGAACTATATATATAAAGAGGGGATTCATCTGCACTACTTTTATTCTCGCAGGGGTCCCCCAGGGGTCCCTTTTGGGCCCCACTTTATTCAACCTCTACGTGAACGACATCCCCACTACAGACAACACTACACTCGCAATGTATGCTGATGACACTGCGATCCTGACTCAAACTGCATTTGTTGGTTCAGCAATCCAACGATTACAAAATCACATACAATTACTTGAGACTTGGCTGACCAAATGGAAGGTGAAAATCAAAGTGGACAAGACCACAGCAATTTTGTTCACGAAAAAAAAAATTTTCCAAATCAGCTGAAACTGTATGGACAGACCATCCCCTGGGCCAAGCAAGTCCTTTATTTGGGGGTGATCCTCAGTAAAAGATTCTCATGGAACCCACATATTACACGTTGTTTGAAAAAGTTTCGAGCACGTAAAGCATCACTTAACCCCTTAATTGCTCAAAACAGTGTTTTATCTATAGATAATAAGTTACTTATCTACAAAACCATGTTGCATTCGATTCTTTGTTATGCATGCCAGGTATGGGCGTATTCTAATAAGTCCATTCGATCAAAACTCCAGACAGCTCAGAACAGTGTTCTGAGACAGATTGTATGTGCCCCATGGTACATTAGGAATGCTAAAATTCATGAAGAATTAAAAATTGAACTGGTCAGGTCGTTCTGTGTTCGTCTGGCCAGACGTTTTTTCGATGGATTATATAATTTAAATATTCCCTCCATCACCTTGTATAGTTATGATATATATGGCGATAATAATTTTCATCGCCCCATGGCGATACTCAACGATTATATGCCATAATTCGATCTCCTTTGTATTTAATGTGCTTCTTTGTATCTGCTGCTATCTCTCCTGTGTTTCTATAGATGAACTATTGTATTCAATTGTCTTTTGTAACCTTTATACCTCTATTTTGTCACACCAGAAGTGCGCACTTTTCCTTGCTTAATTCTGTATTTTATTTCAGAACCACCAGCTTGTTCGGCTTTCTGCACATTTAACTATAATTACCACTACTGAGGTGGAGACTTTAATTTGTAAATATTGTATATATCTTCTTTTATAATTACTTGAGTAATTTTTATTCTAGTGAGCATCTGCTCCATTTAAGATTATAAAAAAAAACTATTATTAATTTAATGTAAGTTTTTTTTGTATGCATATTGTTAGAAACCTACTAATGATATTCGATGAGGGGTAGGGCCTTCGACCCAGGCACCCTGGTGCCAGTACCACTCGACTCGAGAAATAAAAAATCTGCACTACTTTTGAAATGCCGGAGGCGTGGCCAGTGACGTCACCGGAAGTGAAGTAATAGGGGTAACGTCGTCATTGACATTATTGGAAGAAGCGGATCCTGGAGTAATTGATTTCTTGCTGGAAGAGATGAGTTGTAATGCTTCTGCTTCTTTTAGTTTATGTTTTGCATTGCAATTTTTTTTTTTAAATTTGGCAACGTATAGAAGACCATTAGGATTTTTGCTGCTCGCGCATATTAATTGGGAAAATACTCATGGTGTCCTCTATTGATGACAATGAGAATTATTTTTTGGGACGTGAATTAAAAGCAAATAATTTAAAAAAAATTTGTAAAGCAAAACAATAATTCACCTTTTGGGTGAGTTCTTCTTGCCATCGCCAATTTGTTTCGCTAACTACGCCAAACTGCTAACCATTGGCATCCAATTTTGAATCTCTATCTTTTGTTTTGACGTTAGCGAAAAGGTAGGTTATGGTGCTTCTAGTTCTGTGTTTCATGTATTTTCAATTTCATGTATATTTTATAATTACATTTTATTTTATTTTAGTAAAATATGTCTATTTACCATTCTTTTCCTTTTTTGTACATTAGATTAATACTTAAAAGATTTATTTTTGTATTATTTCATTATAGTTCCGAAACAACTGCATTGGGCAGGGATTTAGAATTTTCGGGTGAACTGATGAAATTAAATAATTTAGGATTGTTCATCCCTAATTTTGGATTGACAGAATCGCAGTGATTTTCCAAAGGGGTTCAATTACCTCTGATCTATTTCCTCTTGATAATATTGAATCATATATTAATTGCACGCCTCTTTCTATATATTTTTGTTATTTTTTATTTCCTTTATTTGTATTTTTCTACTGGAATGACTCTTGGTTGATTTTTACATATTTTTTACGCATCAGATTTTTTTAATGATGTATTTATCGATTTTCATCTTAGAATTAAATTTATATGTCTGCCACAGATATACTAGTAGTTTTCATAGTCACATACTGTAAAAGACTTACAGTTTAGACTATTTTAATTTACGTTATTGAGAAAAAAATTTTATTTTTCAGGCAATGTTAGATTTATATTTTAGCTCGGATAGAATATTTGAATAAAACACTTTCTACCTTAAAGACAATTAAATATTGCAACATATTTTATAAAATTTGTTTTCAATTCTCCTTCTAGAGATACCAATAAATTGCATTATAGGCAGAAGACTGAATTCATATTATAACTTTAGACACTATTTGCAAATAGAAAAACACTCAAGATGTTTACGTAAAAGCGTATTATTTCTTATATTTTTTAAATTTTAGATTCAGTTCCTCTTTATCAATTTCTAACAAAATTTATCATCATAAGACAAATGGCAGTAGGAATAACCAAACTTTGAATGTACATTTGTCACCGTTAGCTAGCTGCCTGATTATACCTGACACCACGATTAAACACTTGTTGTTTAAAGAGCTCCGTGGTTACGTCAACGGAGTAAGCACGCGATACATGTATGAACGCTGTTGTCTTTCCACATTCATTGCTTGACCAACAAAATAAGCGCTGTTATCGTTTACACTCATTGTTCGATCAGCGGAATGAGAGTTGTTATCTTTTAACACTCAACGTTTGAATTCATTATAAAATTAACTGTTTTTTATATATTTTTTGCATATTTGTCCAAAAATAGAAGTATATATTTTAAATATGCAAACAATTGCATTGAATCAGTTTAATCTATGTTCATATTATTTAGCATTTTTTGCTATACAAAACTATTTAAGTACCCCATGTTCGATATTCAAATATATTCCTAAATATCCGTAAATGTTTCATAATAGTAAACTTACACAACACTTACCATAGGAGAAAAACTGAATAACATGATACTGTTGCGAGATGCACATAGGCTAGCTTTCCCACAAAGTGGTGTTAAGGTTGCCAGAAACAAGACAAAAAACGCAGGTTTTCCAGATTTGGCGTGAAATCGCACATTTGGCGACAAAACTCGCAATATGCTATAAACGGAGCGAGAACATTCTAAAACGCATTTTTAGTGGTTTCCTCGTAAGAATTCTCAAAGGTATGTTAAAGCTATATATACCGTGCCTGTACAGGGAGAAAGTGGTGTCTTGAATTCAGGAATTAGCTTCAAAGCGATCGACCGAATCGGGAGCTGTTTTTTAGCGCTTTGCCATGAATCTGCCTTCACCGTTATAGCTTGAAGGTCTATACTGTTGATTGTTTCAGCGTATTTATCATAGTTTTTCGACGACTGTGAACGTGTCTTTGGATTTAGTCTGTGTGGCTCCACGAACCCGTAGAATGCAACAATGTGCAGGAACGCAGACCATAATTTTTAAGCATCACTTGAAAATACATTAAATTATTAAAAAAGTAACCACATTTTATATAATTATATGCATATATCGTATATATTTTCACTTAATCGAAGATTTTTCCAAATAAAAATAGTAAAACATAATCTGAATTTAAAAAGTCAGCAAGTGAACGTTCTTTTCCTAGATCTTAAAAGTGTCACAAGGCAGCAAACACCACTTTAAAGAAAACTGAACGTATATGTTACTGTTAAAGCGTGGAATCCGTTACTTCATAAAATAACTATGTATTTCCTAAATTACCTAACAGTATCAGTTAAAGTATATAAAATTATTGGAATCTAGAATTTAACTAGTTATTTTATAAAATAATGATTGCCTAATCGTTAAAGTATTAAATAGGGTACGCGAATGGCCGAATCAAGCAGCTGTATTCTAAGCTTAATTCAGTACACGTGAGCAAGAATTAATTTCTACTAAGAAGTTCCAAACATCGAGACATGCTTTAATCTCTTGCGACAATCACTTGCACAAAATAAGGATGTAAAAAGTGGACGTCTAAAACACTATGTGATGATAAAAAATGGGGCTGTTTAAAAAAGTGGAATTTCCAATTATTAGAATCTCTTTCTAATAAATAATAGAAAATAAAATGAATATTTAGTTAACTTTCAATTAATACGCTGTAACATTTTTTTTGAAAAAAGATTATGCAATAATTTTATTGAACAACGTAATTTTTCTTCCCAGAATGTCACTTTTTTAATAATATTTTAAATTGTCATTATTGTTATTATTATTATTATTATTACAAGTATTATTTTGCTTTTTGTATAAAATTTTTGTAATATAGATTAAACAGCGTAAATTTTTTACCTGCAGGACTAATTAGTGTAGTAATTTATATAAGTTGTGAAAATTTAAATATGACTTTTACTGTACAATAAAAAAATCCTGTTATTTTTTATTTTACTTCTTAACTATACTTTAGCAATAATATTATGTATTATACTTTCATTCATTATTTATCAATAAATCTATCCGTAACATGAAATGTATTTTTCTACAGCGTAACTATTTATCATTACTTATTTATAAAAGAACGGACTTCTTTTAATATCATATTGTTTATTTTTCACTTTAACAGTCTGTCATTAGTTAATTTATAGAATAACTAGGCAAAGTGTGGAATTATTAATTTCTTACAATCGAGTTGGCTAATTATTTCATGAAATATTTATTTACTCTATGAAATAACTCAATTATGCTCTTTAACGGTAATATTATATACTGCATGACTTATCAAATGCCGTCCATTCAAATGGAAATTTTGATTTTATGCAACAGCGCGAATAATACTGTCATAAATTTTATCGGTTTGTAAAGATAAGCATCAATTTAAGGAATATGTATATATATGTATGATGATTGATTTCGCTGTACGTTTACAGCAATACGGATACTACACGGAAAACGCAGGCGTCTTGAAGGGGTCATACTTTAATTGAAAATTAGTAATTTAAATTTCTTTTGTCAATTTGTTCCAATTAAGTTTAATTTCGTAATAAATATTTCTACATATTTTCATATCTCTCTCTCTCTCACACACACACATATAAAGATATTGAAAATAAACAATATTTCTCAAGCTGTAAACAAATATTTATATTCAGCATAACCTCTTTAAGAAGACAACTACTGCCCAACCGGAAGAGTGGTTAGCGACTTTGACTGCCAAACCTAAAGGCCGGGTTCGAATGCCGTAGAAGACATGGATGTTTGTAAATTTATAGTGTCTGTACGGCATGAGAAGTCGTATTATTACCTCAGTGGTGCTCCAGGCTCTTGCCAACCACAGGCGCAATCTTGTACCCCTTGCCACGATGAATTTCGTGGGCTTGTTATGGGGTTACTGTCTGACAAAAGACATAAATCACAACAACAACAGAAGACTAAACAATTTGAAACCATGCATGGTCATCATGGAGAATTCCTCTTGTTGCGAAGTTATCGCATGATCGCAATTCAATAATAATAAGTGTATTACAATGAAAAATATTTTCTTCCTGCAATTTTAAAAAAGATGTTTTACTCAAAGTTAAATTACAAACATTTGAATGTAATCTGTCAAATAGTTATGCTACATTTCGCTCTAAATCTTCAAACTGAGTATTAACAGTAACAGTAAGTTTAACTGAGTATTTTTGCTACAATTTCCTCTTAATGAAGAAATTTTTTCTTAAAAAATCTAGCATTGTTTGCATGATTAACTTGAAAAAACAAACATGTAGGAACCGGTTCATTTGATAAAAATTTACGTCAAATTCTCAATATTTTTTTTTAAATTCTGAGAAATTTAAATTAAATATACACAAAGGAAATTTTAAGTAGTATGATTTTATACTAACTTTGTACTAAATGCCTTTTTTATGATCTCTTGAACGAATAAAACAGTTTTTATAATAAAGCAACAATTATCACCGCAATCTGAACGTTATTGACTAAGATGTTTGTCCAAAGGGGATAATTTGATGGCTACGAAATTGTTGTAAATATAATGGGACTAAAAGCACATGAAGGAAACGTTTCGAAAAGTACCAGTTTTATACACAGAAATGCGCGTCTTAAAAACAAAGTTGAAAACCGCATCACTTTACCACGCTATACAGAAAATACTTCATAACACATATAGGCATGTTATAAAACGTATCAGTGTTATTAGTTGAAATGTACACTGGGGGGGGGAGAAGAGGGGATAGTCCTATATCTCCCGTTCTGCTGGGCCGACGAAATTCAAATTGCGTTTTTCATGTCTCGAAAGCGTGACTTAGGATATATATTAGATTTATACATAACATTATTCTAATATAGATATTTTGACACAAAATCGGACTTTTTCTGAAATGACGTACCAATTGTTTTCCATATTTCGATTCTACGACTCAAATTATGCTTAAATATTGAATTTTGTAAAATTTGGTGCGAATTTACGCAGAAATTCAAAAATTTAATTTAACGTATTTTTTCAGTTTGCGCCAAGAATAATTTACTTGGCTATCTTTTTAATTTATAGCAACCTAATTTTCCTTTTCTTTTTTGCACTGCAGATGAACGGAAAAGTCATCGTTCATACTTTAAAATATTAACAAAGTGC
>KK121105.1:266521-288094 GCA_000611955.2 Stegodyphus mimosarum | reverse complement strand
TTTTCGAATAATTTATAAAAAATATTTAATGATATAATTTTTAAAAATAAATAAAAAAATGTGAGAATTATATTTGGATAAGGCCTAAATTTCGAATTCTGGAAGAAGGAATCAAAGTAAGTTTTTTTTTAAAAAAAAGAGATAGGAATAAATATATATGAAATGCAATTAACACTGAGGAGCTAAAACTTTGAGAGCTCATGTTTTAAAACTTACTCGCGCGATTTTTACAAAACTTGGTAGTTTGGCATAATTTGAGTTGCAGAATCGAAATGTGGAAGAAAACTGGCATGCCATTTTAGAAAAGTCCAATTTTGTGTCAAAATACCCCTGTCAGAATAGTGCTATATCCTAAACCGCGCTTTCAAGGGCATGAAAAATGCAAGTTAAATATAATCAATCGGCCTAGTAGAACGGGAGATAGAGAGAGAACTGCCTCCCTTTTTCGCGCAGTGTACATCATTAAGAATAAGGTTGAAACACACACCAGTTTAGCATGTCATCCAGAAAGTACTTTATAGCGCTTGCTGGAAACGCTTCTAAAAACATCAGTGTTGTACATTAACTTCCAGACCCTTTTTTGGGTTAAAAAATTTGTTTTGTTTTAAAAAAGTTTTGTTTTAGCACCCAAGGTGCTATGATAAGTCCCTAAAATTCACTAATTGACCGTATCACTTTTATGGTGTGGTCGAAATGGGGAAGAAAAACAAAAATAGGCAAATTTTCTTCAAAATAATACATTTTATATTTATCCCTCAGACCAATGTAATTTTCGGCCTGCTAATCCACTATAGAACTCTGACATACTGGATCTTGCTGAAACGTGCAAACGAACGTACGAATATTCATTTGAAGTCTTCGATGAAACTAAGTTAAGTAATACTTTGAATATTGCTGTAGAGAAGTTTCAAATTAATGGCTTTTTTTTAAATATCATAAATTGCCGAAATAATAAAACATTTATTTAATTGTTTTTAAATTTTCTTGGATTATAAAAATCTTTCATTAAAAGCGCAAGTAAAAGAATTACATATGAAGTGTATTTAAAAGAAGCCTGTAAAAACTGATTTTTCAATTCCATAACTTTCTAAATATAAAATCATCTGTTAATAACCTTAATAGATAAACTAAATTTAGGATATCTGTAAAAGCTTTATATAGGAAATTTGCTATTCATGGATTTGATGTGGAGGACTTGAATTGTATCGCTGTTGGAGGAAAATGTGAACATTCGCAGAAAGACGAATCATTAATAACCGACTCTTATTTCTAGCCTGCTTTTTACCGCTAATGCCATTTTTTTAAGCATTACTTTTGACTTTAATACGTGCATTCAAATACAGAACAATAAAAATTGAGTCAAGCTTGTGGCGCCATCTATTGATATAAATCAGGCAGTTTAAATCATGGAGGTTAGAATAGGACCATGTAATGGAAGCCATAAATACATTTCAGTTAAGTATTGGTTGCTAAGATTTCAAGATTTTAGTTATTTGAAACCATTGTTTTCACTACCATCAAAAACCAACATGAATAACGCACCAGAAAATCCATAAATGCAGCTAATTAATTTGCAGTGTAATATAAATCTTACTCGGAATATTTGTTAAAGATATAGATTTGATTAACTTTTATTCGTACTTGTCAAAAAATAAATAAGCTTAGTTATGAATTTTTACACCAAGACTAATCGCTTTAATCAGGAATGCATTTATTTATATGCAAACGGCTTTTTTTATTAGCGCAAAGGGGTAATTTGCCCAAAATTGCTATTAATTTCGTTTTGGCATTTTGCGACGTCCACTATAAGGCGGCGTTTCATTTTCAAATTTTTGCCACCAAATGTTAGAGCTCTGCATTATATTTAAAGAAATTAGATAATGAAGAATCTACATGAATGCATGTATGTTTTTCGCATCGTGAAAAAACAACGGTACCTAGAGACATCAAATTTTGGAATAACGTAGTCCTCCACTCGAATATGGGCATCTGGAAGCCCAGATTTGTAAGCTGGAATTAATTTTATTATCTGTTTCATGTTTTGTAAATCTTTAAAGAATTTTTGATTAAACAAATTCAACGATTTCAAAGCGAGCAAAGGTAATACTGTACGGGGGGGGGGCATTTTTATCTCCAACGTGGGAGGCTGTGTATTGGAAATTCTAAAGATATGCTCTTTAAATATTTTGTAATACTGCTGTTGAATTGAATTTTATGGTTTAAATGCGAACAACATAATAAATAAAGGTAAAACCCAAAACATTAAAAAAAAGCCCCTTTGGGTGTAATATAAAATCTGATTTTTTTTTCTCTCTTCGCCCACAGTTCAGAATTAATAAGAAAAGAACCTGACTGACCGATGAGCATCTGTAATCTATGATAACGAGGATATCTAGTAATTTCCTTTAAAGGCTACAAACTTTATCTGAACCAAAACGCCATCAAGTTTCAAGCTGCAAGTAAGGAATAAAAAAGTTTATAATTATTTACATACAAATATATTTATTTTTATTTATGCTTCGAAGAAAAAGTTCATAAATAAGAGAAACAGACTGACTAAATTGTCATTGTTTATTCTCAAGTTTTGTCTCACTTCCAAAATTTTCTCTGAATTTTGTTACGGATTTCGTATTTAGCTATTTATTTAGAATTGTAATTAAAATTGTTTTATTTTCCCGTGCAACGCAGACGATTTTTGAAGAGAAAGCTACGTCGGAAAAGTAAAAATAAAAGAGCGCCTGCATTTAATATTTAATAAATAAATATATTGTAATTGCTGTTTCCATCCACAAAAATCGAGAAAATAAGTGTTACCAGAATGTTTTAGCGAATAACTAAAAAGCTTATAAAAGCCGAATTAAAACAGCTCATCTCAGGGTACTAACGCGGCTCTGCCGCAGTCAGGATTTTAGTTAAGACTTCTCTCAACGTTGCAGGACTTTGGTTTATTGCAACCTTGCGATGCAAACGGCATCTCCTTCATACCACATGTTTGGTTTTATTTAATTTAAGGAAATTGCACGTCAGGGGCTCTATGCAATTCCTCAGTGAGCTGGATAAGTTGCCCATAATTGGCAATATCCCAGCAATAGTTGTCCAGACTAGACTAGGCCCACCAGCGGCCGAGCGGTAAAGACGCTGAACACTGGTAGTTCGGTCCGAGGTTCGAATCCCGCGAACGGGCTGGCTGCATGGGCGTTTTCGTGTTTTTCCCCATGTGTAATGTGTATACGAGCCAGTTTACCTTAGAAAGTCCTCCACGAAGGCATCCCTCCCTTTAGGCAGATAGCCCTCGTGTGCGTCATAATTGAATAACCTAACCTAACCAGACTAAACTAGACTCATCTCAGTTGTAGCTGTTTTCAGCGAACTGTTGTTTACCTAATGCTGTTATTGATTGAAGCGAATTCGCTGTGAGATAGAATTAGTTTCTCTGTTTTGACTTGAGTTCTGTTTAATGTTTGAGATATTGTGATATTGTACGAATATCTCTGAGGGAAATATTTTAGTATTTTGTTTTATTTCTTGTGAAAAGAATGAATTTTATTAACTTTTTAACGACTTGTGGATTCAATCCATTACGAACTCATACGCACGCAACAGTATGTATTTTTATATATGCTTCGAAGAAAAAGTTAATAAATAAGAGAAACAGACTGACTAAATTGTCACTGTTTATTCTCAAGTTTTGTCTCACTTCGAAAATTTTCTCTGAAAACATAGAAAGTGGTCTTAATAATTTGTTTATTTTCAGGAAGTACGTTATTTAATGACTAATTAAACATGTTAGAGTTATTTAAAATAAAGGGCAGTCTGAAAATTAAATATTTAGCTGTTCGTATATATAAATTACAATGTATAGCCTTGCAAGTACGAAGCTTTAGATTTCAGATCGAAAATAAGTATATATTTGAATTTTTTCTTTGCGATATTATTTTTATTGTTTATGTAAATTTTGACAAACAGTAAAAATTATAATAGTTTGTTTTGGTAATAAAAATATTTTATTTACTTTTAAAACATTTCTGGCCACTCAGCTGATCTAACAAGTCTTATCCTACAAATTTGCAGTTTATTAGGTTTTTGGAAGAAGAAATCCGAAAATCGAGTGATGCTCTCGCCGGAATTCGAATTTCGAAATCTTCCGCTTGCCAACCTCTTCCACTTACACCACGAAGGCACTTGATTAGAAAGAAAAACATTTTTTACAAATGATATGATTTTTGCCCCATTAACCTGGATATAGGTACTTACTTATTAACACAATCATCTTGGCGCATTTTGGTGATTGTTTACTGCTGAAAAGTTAAAAGCTACTTTTTGGGTTGGTGGGTTTCGCGCCTTTTTCTTAGAAAGATCTCTAAACTATAGATATTTATCTAATTCGGTAAACATTATCAACATATGAAAGAAACATATTTTAGCAATTTAAAATAAAAATTTGAATTACTAAATAAGGATTATGTGATAAATTTAAAAGTAAGACACCTGTATTCTTCAAATCTTTCTGTACTTTTTTTTTCGTTATTCTTCTCCCGAAGTACACAGTTAGTTCTGTTTTCGATTAAAAATATCAGAGAATTGCAGAGACTCCGCTTCGTGCAATCCTAGGCAACAGCGACCTAGGAAGCGCATTTCCTCTTTGCTCCCTTTTGAAAATTTTCGGCAAATTACCGCAGTTTCTTCCATTGTTGGAAAATTCCACAAGCTCATATTTTAAAAATGTCACGATTTGCTATAAAAACCGTTTGAACCAGGGATACAATAAAAAAGAACACAAACGAAAATGGCCAAATTGCCTGCCTGAAACGATTGGTTTGAGAATGGTTTCCAGAGTTGGACCTATTATGGTTGCTTTAATACGAAATACCTGGATATATTTTAAAAATCACATGAAATTAGCAAAGAGATATATCAGAGTGCTGTATGTACACAAAGACTCAAAAATACAAGTATGTTTGGCTTAAGAATAAATTTTAATTAAAATTTTTAAGGATAGATTTCGCTGTAAGTATCAGACTATAAGAACAAAATAAGAAAAAACTTTATATGTACTACTAATACTATAACAGTCCATCATGAACTCTCAGTTATGTATCTTTAAAAAAAATAAATTTACGTATTTTTGCGACATTAATAGTGCAGCTTCATGGATACCTGAATTAAAATATATTTTATGACCGAAACATAACTTCTTCTGTGATATTAGTTGCTTACCACTCTCTAATACACATATTTTACAGTTTTGTGAGGATTTAATTTCCTCTCCTCCAAAGCATAGGATTGATTGTCTATGAAATAATGTAAATGTTTTAGAATTTCAGTACAACTTTGATATCAAATTTTACTTTTAAACCTGATATTTACATCTGATTTTCTAATATTACTACGAAATTCAGAGAACACGTCCAGTAATTTTCAGTAATTAATGCCTTGCTTCAGAACGAAGTTGAAAATTATTTATTTGTTTTTATTTTAACGCCTGAAAAGGTACACAAATATCAGTAAGAAATTTTTAATCTTTAATATTTAAATTTTATTACCTGCACATCTCTGACAATGTTCCATTATCGCTTAAGTAGTAATATTGCTGTTTGTCCTTCTGAAATTCATCAAATTCTTTCTTGCAGGCTACAGATTCACTTCCGCAGTTAGCCTCAAACGCTTTATATTGCCATCCTGGAAAATGTAAGAGAAAAAAATAGCCGAAGACTATTCATATACTAATTACTTTTATGTTTTGTAGGTTACTGTTTTAAAAATACTCACTATTTTAAAAGGATTTGTGAGTTTAAGTTTTTAAAATATGGCAAAGTGTTGTGGGGATCCAGATGAAGATAACCCTGCATTTGCCTTCATTAGTCGCCGATGCCAGACTTCCAGACAACTGAGCCGTTAAAAGGTGTAAAATATGCTCCGACAATGTACAGAAGCAACAATAACTCTGCAGTTTATCTTGTATCACTTCAGTCATAATAAATCAGAAGTCAGATAACATAAAAAATTAAGAGGGCTTGACTCTATCAGTCTGCAAAATATACGACAAAACAAGTACCCAAAACGTTCTGAGACTTTCAGAGATTGAAAGAAATTATGAATATTAAGAACTCTTTTAGACAATTAAGACAGTTAGTTACCTTACTTATATTTACTTGGATTATGGGAAAGCTGGCGAGGTCTATCTGGACAAATAAAAAATGCTTTCGTAGAGGACTTTCTAAGGGAAATTAGCTTATATTCGTGTTAACAGATGAAGAAAACCAGGAAACCCCCATGTAGCTAGCTCATTCGCAGGTATTTAAGTTCGAGTCGAGCTACCAGTGTTCAGTGGCTTTATCGGTTAGTTTTAATAACCCTTACTTATTGCAAGAAAAAAATGTATACTAACTGTTATGATATCGGGTGGTTAATTTAAGTTACTGATATTCTTCGAAATGCTGTTGCAAAGCTTTTCGTACACTAAACACATTAGAGTTAATTTGATCCATTGTTCATAGAATTAATTCAACATGTAACTCAAAGCACCTGTCACCCCAGCATTCAAAGACATTGCGCTTTAGAAGAGATGCTTTCTTAGAGCACATTTTAATGAATAGTTACTATTGAGAACTTCGAAGCCCCTTACAATTGTCTCGTCTAACTGCCAGAAATCGAATTTGGGTCGAATAACCTGCGATGAAGCACAGCTTTGGAAACCTAAACCATTGAGCTAATTGTGGGCCTCTATTTGATTATTTTTATGCTTCGATTTCTATTTACAAGCTATTTACGTTTTTATGCTTCGATCTATTTTATTATTTTCCCACTTTCGATTTCTATTTACGTGCATACGACAAAGGCTTTTATGGGAGTACTTGAAAACGTAATGTAAAGTACATGTAAACTGCAGTTATCAGAATCCCGTTGAATTAGTTCTATTTAAAGAAAGAATAATAGGTAATTAAACAGTTTTCAAATTTTACCGAACTTATATACGACAGCATTCTAATTAATATTAAAGGATTTGAGTTCTTGACATTTTTTTTATCATAACGATGGAATTTTTAATCATACTGTTGCAGAATGCCCGGGTGCGGTATAAGCTAGCTTCCCGCAAAGCGGGGTTAAGGTTGCTAGAATGTGGCAAGGAAAGGCAGAGTTGTGAGATTTAGCGCGACATTGCCCATTTGGCGATATGCCATAGACGGAGCGAGAACATTCAAAACGCATTTTTGGCGGTTTTTCTCGGGAATGTTCTCGAAGGTAGTTTAAAAGCTATATATACCCTGCCTGTACGCGGAGGAGTAGGAGTATCTTGAACTCAATAGTAGAGTAGAGTATCTTGAATTCAGTAGTGTCTTGAGTTCAGAGATCAGCTTGAGAGCGATCGACCGCGTTAAAGGCTGTATTTTAGTGCTTTGCCTTTAGCTGTCTTCACCGTTATAGCCTGAAGGCTGTGCTGCTGATTGTTTCAGCGTGTTTATCGTAGTTTTTCGACGACTGTAAACGCGTCTTTGGAACTATCCTGTGTAATACTGGCTAATAAATTGCGTTTTGTTTCTTCATAAAGTGTTATCATCAATTACTCCAAATCGACAAATCCGCAAGAATACACTTTGACCCTATTTTAGTAGAAATCAGGATAGGACGAATTAATTTCAACGGTATCTGGTAAGATAAGATTGAGAATTTTAGGTTCTGTTCCCAATGCGAGTGCACATAAAAGGGATCGCCCTACCAGGGACCTAGTAGTTGAGACCGCTGAATACTGCGAGTTCTACCCGGGTTCGATCCTAGACGAACAGGCTGGCTGCGTGCTTGGTTTTCGTGTTTTGTAACACGAATATGAACCAGTTTCCCTTGGAAAGTTCTCAATGAAGGTATTCCTTCCCCTAGGCCATCACTATGATCCAGTTTCCCTTAGAAAGCCCTTCCCGGCGGATTCGTCTTTTTGGCAAACTTCCCCTTGGCAGATAGCCTCGTTTACTTTGCTATATTACAAGAACCTAGCCATAAAAGGAAGCTCACCGCACTTTAGATTTCGGCAGTCAAAATTCCTGCTAATATTTTATCTTAAACTCAATAAATGAGCTTGTTTATTTAATATAAATTAAATAACCAAGTGATGTTTCCTTCCAGTATGAATTTTAGTGCTTTTGCCTTCTGTGCTCCAAAGTGCTTTGGAACTAAAATTTAGTGAACTTGTGTCATTTTACATAGAAACTTTTAATGACCAATTTTCCCCCCAATGGTGGGCATAGCAGCATGGTGACGACCTCAGAGTTACTGAAGCTAACTTTCTCTCTTGCGTTTCGATTTGTTTGTGTTTTTCATTTTAAAGCTGCAACAAACATCGTTTTTGTTGAAACGAACTATCCGTTTATTCCTTTACAAAATAAACCAGAGAGAGAGAGAGAGAGAGAGAAAGAAGCAATATAATATTCGTTTTTTTATTTATTGTTATATTTTGCAGCTAGGAGTCTTCGCAGCTTGAATTTCTGGAATTCCAGTTTTTGTAGTCGGAGTGAAAACAATTAAATATAAAGCGTATATTCAACGAATGCGAGTCTCAATAGGCTTTTCATAAATGTCGTGTATAAGTTTGGATAGAAATAAAAGATTTGTGTCCATTATGCATAAATTTTACAATTCCTCTATTTAACGGTAATCAAGTCATATGTTTGATATCTTTTAAACAAATTTCAAAATTTTTTTAAACACGATAGTTTCTGAGAAGACTTTACTGAAGTTCCAGCGTCTTGGATAAAAATAGGGAATTTTCCTTTTGTTTTCCCCTTCAGTTTCTTAACTATCTCTTTAAACGTTTATAATATTATCTGCTTATTTCTTTATAAATCTGTTCATTTAAAAATCTAGGGAGTTAAAGATATCGATGAAATTTTGGTAGTAAAAGCTTATTATAGTCTGGTCATAATGATAATAAAAGAAAGAGTAGCTTTGAATATGAGTAAATGAATATCTCAAAGAAACGTTAAAAAGATACATTTTTTTGGGGGGGGGATATCGAAATCCTAACCGAAGACTACACTCAAAACTCATTTATTAAATAAGCATAAAGTAAATAAGAAAATGAGAAGAATTCATATTTAAGTAAGAAATTTAAATAAAACATTTAATTTACTATGAAGTTTTTCCTAAAAAAAAAAAAAAAAGAGCGAAATATCTGAATTTCTCAGAGAACTTTTCAAGGGTCTGGTTTTGGGTTTTATTTGATATAGAAAAGCACACTGGGACTATCATCTGCCTCAGATGAGGGATGTCTTTGTAGAGGATGTTCTTTGAGAAACTGGCTTATACTCAATTTACAAATGAGTGCAGCCATGCAACCAGCCCTTTCGCCTTTAATCGAGCCCAGGCCGAACTACCAGTGTTCAGTTTTCAGCTGTTGATTATTTATATTGTTGAGAATCTTCAAATCTATACTTAGTATATTATTAATAAAATATCTTAATAATTACTAATTTATGTTGATTAAACATGAAATATAAAAGGAAAGAAAATGTTTTATAAGATTTTGGTAAGAACATAAAGTGAAATATTTAGTTTATTGCCAAGTATGTGTCAAAATGGGCAGAATATTTTCAACATTATGCTTTAGAAAAAACAATGATAAAATGAGAGCTCGTAATTTTTTTTTCATTTCATCACTATTCTTAAATCCTTAACTGCGAAGTAAAATTATACAAAGTGTGTGCTTACGTGGAAAAGTAACAAAAGCTGCATTTAACTTGAAATATTTTCTTTTGTGATTATTAAATGTTAAATCGTACATCAGATTGATAAAAACGAATTTTTATAAAGCAATGTACTACAAAATATATCTTTATAAGTAACTTTTGCCTATGAAAAAAATTTCTCCGATGACGTTTTCTTATCGAAACCAGAAAGAAAGAAACCAGAAGAAATTTCTTACTCCCCTTAAAAGGTTACATTTTTCATTTAGGCCGAAAAAGCTTTCAGTTAAAACGTTTTCGTAAAATATTTTATCGCTTGCTTTTGACGTTATGCTATAAAACTGCGAAGTGTACTAAGTAGTTTCATGACATTTTGTGACAGTTTTTAATTTATTTGCAAATAATGCTTTATCCTAAAATGCTGTTGGAAATGCTTTAACCGAGTTCCTCAAGTTATTCATTTATATAAGAATATAAATTGAATAAAACAAGTAAATTGAAAGAGACTATCAAAAAAAGAAAGCTGAAAGGATTCAGATTTTAACGGTAGCTCAAAAGGATTTGTTAATGTTTTTTTACGCTCTCGTTAAACTCACAGTCAAATTTAATTATCGAGCAACATTTTCTTACGCCATATGCAATTCAACAGCAAAATTGCAAACATTTTGAAAACAGCAGAGCAGAATGTCACGGTCTTTCAGCTGGACTTCTTTGTCACTCCATGGGTCTGGATCAGCCTATCTTGATGTTGTAATTTGTTGTGCGACTGGATTAAGCAGCTGGTATTTAGTTTCGACCCTGGAACAATATCGGCAGTTTTCTGGGTAATGTCTTCTAGACAAAGCATCAGCATTTCCGTGCGATGGTCCCATCCGATGAAGAATAGTGATGTCATATTTCTGGAGTCTGTATCCACCTGGCTATTTGACACTCAGGCTTCTTGAAATTTAAAAGCCAGGCCAATGATGCATGATCCGTGCGAAGCAGGAATTTTCTGCCGTATAGATAATAATGGAAGTGTTCGACGGCTTTGACTATGGCGAGCAACTCTTTCCTGGTGACACAGTAATTCCTCTCTGGTTTAGACAGGCACTTGCTCTAGTAAGCCACTACACGGTCTTGGCCCTCTATTTCTTGGGACAAAACAACGCCAACACTTTCATCTCGCGTCCGTGTCGAGAATAAATGGTCTGTCGAGCTTAAGATACGCTAGGATTGGAGCAGATGTTAAAGCTTCTTTCAGGTTCTTAAATGCATTCTCACATTCTTTTGTCCACACGAACTTTTGTTTGCTTTCTGTCAGCTTGTGAAGGGGTCTTGCGATGGAAGAAAAATCCTTCACTAACCTCCTATAGAAGGTGAAATCCTAGAAAGCTTCTCAGCTGGTGGACATTTTCGAGACGTCTCTAGTCTTTAAGTGCTGACACTTTTTCAGGATCCGTGCGCACACCTTCAGCAGAGATGACATGTCCAAGGTAAGTCACTTCCTGTCTGAATACTTCGCATTAAGCGGAACTCAACTTCAGACTGGCTTCTTTCAGTTTCTGAAGCACCTTTCTAAGATTTTCGAGATGTTCTTCGAAACTCTTCCCGACGATGATGATGCCATTCCTGTATATTAGACAGGCTTCGTAGGAAAGAACTTTTAAAACAGTCTCCATTCGAACGAGATTTCGAATGTAGCCGATCCATTAGATAGTCCAAACGGCATCATCCTAAATTGTCAAAGTCCTTGTCCAGTAGAAAATGCCGTATGTTTCTGGTCATCAGGATATATTTCTACCTACCAATATACACTCTTTAAATTAAGCGTCGAGAACCACTTGCTTTTAGAAAGAATGTCCAGGATATCGTCAGTTCTAGGAAGAGGGTAACTGCCTTTCTTCGTAACCTCGTTCAACCGGCGATAGTCAAAGCAAAATCTGGTTGAACCGTCTTTCTTCTTCACCAGGAAGATGGGAGATGCCAAGGGACTTGCTGAAGGCTCTATGACATTGCTTTCATGTCTTTTAAAAGCCTTCGTACCTCTTCCTGTTTAGCAATCGGCAGACGTCTTGGATGTTGCTTAATTGGAGGATGATCACCTGTATCGATTCTGTCTAGAGTCAAACTGGTTCGATCCACGTCAGAAGACGAGCGGGAGAAAACGTCTTGAAGATTTTTGATGACACGCTCGGCAGCATTCCTTTCCTCATCGTTTAACTGCGCATTCTGCAATAACTCCGATGTAATGCTCTCGGAATATACGGTTTCTGGGATGTTACTTTTTCCGTTGAATGCTGGCTACTGGAGTACATTCTGCAACCACTTCACCTTTCTTAATAACTCTCGCCTTGTCAGTTACATTGGCAGCTCTCACCGGGATAACGGTCCTCGACAAGTCGACGAGTGCTGAGGCTACGACTACTCCTTTCGGTCTGTTACAGTTATTGGGATATTCATGATGCAAATAGAGGAAATTTCTATTTTCGGCTATGGATCCAGGAAGTAAAATTTCTGTTCTTTTTGGTATTGTGATATCATCTTGAGCTATGATTTTGTGGGGCTTTAACTCCTTCATCATTAATTCCGCATAAGGCTACGTCCTCAGTGGCAGAATGCAGTTCGTTGTTTTTAAAGTCTAAGGGAAAATTTTATTTCTTTAGAAAGTCCAATCCGAGTATGCAAGGATCTCTAATGTCTGCTACGTATACCATTTGACAATAAGCGGCACTTCCAAACGTGATGTTAACGTTTAATTTTCCTTCGATACCGATGATCTCCCCAGACACAGTCTGGAGGGTAACGCAGGGTGGCGCCCAGGTGAGTTTGCCTTTCAGTTGTTGAGCCATATCTTTTCGAATGATGGTAACATTGACAGCTGTATCGATGGTCATATTGCAAGGAATTCCATTGATATGCCCCATGATGAAACTTCCATTACTGCTGCCACTCACTGCAGAAATCTGAAGCGCTTTAAACTGGGGCTTTTCATTATCCCGCAACCTCCTCCCTGCGAGATGGCCTCTAATTAGTTTCCCTCGTTCTTGAGAAACACGGTTTAACATCCGTGCCCTGGGGTGTTCTGCAGTTTCTTCGTATGTACCCTTCAGCACCGCATTTCCAGCACTTTACAGTCGGTTTTTTGCCTCCAATATTCCGTTCCAAGGCATTCAGTTGCCTTGTTAAATCATCTAGGCGAGCAGCCATTTGATCCACTGGCTCTTTGACTTGCGCAGCTCTAATTGAGTGCCGATCTCTGCGAATTGCTTGCTGGGCTGCCTCGAATTTTATGACGTACGCCAGAGCCCTTTTTAAGTCCTTCACATCAGCCATTCGCAGTGCTTTCTGTATTTCAGGATTCCGGATGCCGTCGATGAAGTATTGCAGGGACAGGATTTCTCTTGTTTCTCTTGGGCACTTCGTAGAGGCGAGATGGGACAGGCTTTCAACATCCGTGGCGAGGTTGGAGTGTTGCTGTGGGCTTCTCTTGACTTGATTTTAATTGAAGCCTACTGTAGTCTTTCAAAGAGTAGGTCAAAGCGTTTCAAAGGTAGCATATTTCATTATGCATTGATTTTGGTACTTGGATCCAATAAGATAACACATAGTGTAAGTTTGAAAATTATGTAATCAATTATAATCAGTCTCATATTTCTAATCGCTCTGTTTTATATTGTGATTTGGGAATAATATTACATATCTGTTGTAATTTTCGATATAACTCTGATTGTAATTTATAATTTTGAGATTCTTTTAATATGAATGTTAATTTTTTAAACATTATGTGTCGCTTTTTGTTTTATTTTGTTTGATTCCAAAATTGCTTTTGTTTAAGCAATCATTGCCTTGAATGATATAATTGAAATCTTGTATGAAAAATGGATAATATTCGCTTTACTGGTGTATTTGTTCTGTTATTCAAGATAATCTAGAGTATGCTTGTTAATACAAGGTTTCTAGCTATTTTAATTTTGTTTTACTAATAGTGGCTAGTTAGGTATGAATATGTTGTTGTTGAGTATAAAGATAATCGTCGGACAGTTGTTCAATTTCACTCATTATCTTGGTTTAATATAAAAATATGGACCTCACTTGAAGTACCTGAATCGTCGTTTAATATATATATATATATATATATGATTTTTTTAGCGTTAGTCTAGTATTGTAAGTTTGCGTTCTATCGTTATGGAGTACTACTTAAATCGGTGTTAAAAGACAGAGTTACTCCTGCTCTCTAGTATGTAGTATATTTGTAACATTACAAATGATTTTTAGAAGTTGAAGTATTTGACTGTATCAACATATTTCTTTCACTGTGTTTCACTGTGTCACAATTTTGAAAAGTGTATTTGTAATAACAATTGTATAATAGACTCATATCTATGTCTTGGAAGGCCTTGTTTGCCAATGTATCTTTTAATTTGAAAAATAAATGCTTGGAGGCAGAGGCTATAATCCATGTGAGGCAAGCGATTTAGTCAGCCAGGAAATGGAGCCTCTGTTCTCTGGTACACCTGTAGTCTTTCAAACATTTCTCCTCCAAGCGCAGCTCCAACGCGCCAGATAAAGCTTCGAAGTCTAGTATTTGGTTTTCGGAAAGAGTCTGCAGGATATCCGCTGCGTCTGCTCTCAGAGAAGCGGCGAGATGACAGGCCTTAGCTTGGGAATCCCATCCTTTCGCTTCCGCCACTATGGAAAATTGTGTCTTATATACTTGCCAAGAGGTATTTCCATCATATGTCGATAGCTTCAGACAGGGACATGGGTAGCAGGCATGGGTAGAAATTCTAAACTATCCGAATTGCTTCCTGCCGTCGCTACGAATTTCTTTAAAGTATCAACTTCTTTCGCAACTGCAGAAACCTTGTCATCAATTTGTTTTCCGATTTGGTGTTGGACGGCAGAGACTCTTCCTTCGATTCGATTTTCTACCGCAGAAACTCTTCCTTGTATTTGTTCTTTGAAAGAAGAAACTCTTTCTTCAATGTGTTCAACATTATTTTCAACAGCGTCAATTCTGCCTTCCATAGAATCGAATTTATTTTCTATTACGCTGGTAATTTCTCTTTTCATTTCCTCTTGACCTGCTTCAGTCTTTTCTTGAACAGCCTTCATTTCTTCCTTAATAGATTCCTCCATCTTTTCTTGAACGGCTCTCATCTCTTCTTTAACGGAAACTTGACCAGGTTCCATCTTTTCTTGAACCGCTTTCATCTCCTCTTTAACGGAATCTTGGCCAGCTTTAATTTCTTCTTTAAATGCAGCAAAGGCTGCCGTAAATTGCCTTAATTGTTCTTTCATCGCTCGTGTAATTGGCATTCAACCCCCCCGCCGACACCAAAAATTGTTGCGTGCGTACGGGTTCGTAATGGATTGAATGTACCATTCGTTAAAAAGTTAACAAATTTATTCTTTTCACAAGAAATAAAACAAAACACTGAAATATTTTCTCAGAGATATTCGTAAAATATCACAATATATCAAACGTGAAACAAAATTCAATTCAAAACAGATAAAGTTAATCCAGTCTCACAGCAAATTCGCTACAGTCAATGATATAATTAAGTAAACAAAAACAGTTCGCTTTAAACAGCTGTAACTACTACTGAGATGAGGTGTTTTAATTCGGCTAAGCTTTTTAATTATTTACTAGCATATTCTGATAAAACTTCGATTTTTCTCGATATTTGTGGATGGCAACAGTATAGTTACGAGATATTTATTTATTAAATATTAAATGCACGCTTTCTTTTATTTTTACCTTTCCGACGTAGCTTTCTTTTCAAAAATCGTCTGCGTTGCAGAGAAAAATAAAGCAATTTTATTAATTATAATTCTAAATAAATACGAAATCCGTAATAATTGTTAGCACTTCGAGCTTTTCGCGAGGACAGCTTTATGTGGCCTGCTCACGCGTCGGAAAACCTTCCATTTCATTCGTGTATGTACCAGATGAAAAAAAAAATAATAATATGCATCCAAAAGCATTTCAATAAACTCAGTTGAAACACAAATACTTTCTTTCCTTTAAGTAGCATTGCAACGCATGCCGGGTAACAGCTAGTTGAAAATAAAAGAAACTACACAAATTCTGAAAAATTTTGTAATATTACGGATTAGTTTATACCTTATGTTTAGCATAGATTTTGATTAAAACTATGTTGATTTAGAGGGCGAACAGGTACAGGTGCCTCTTTATCAGGGGAAAAAACTATAGAGCCGCGAAGATAGACTTTCAATCTGTACTGTTAAATCTGAAACAAAAAAAAAGTGCGATTGGTAATACACATTAAAAAGAAGATATCAATATCAAATGCTAAACCCTTAAAAAAGAATTAAAAAAGGTGGGTCACAAAGCCAAAAGTGCTAACGAAATTTTAAATATTGCTTTATTTCCTGCTTGACCGAAAAATACTAGCTTAACATTTCATAAAATTTGCAGACTATGCTTAAGTTATCAGTTTATTTAGACTTGTCTATGTTTTCTATTTCTTTATCAGTAACTTATATATGCTTACATAGAAATAAATTATTGAGCTTGCGTTTACAGAAAATGCAGCTATTTGCAATTCTTTACGGTGAATGTGCGCTTTTTTCATTGAACCCCACCTGTTTATGTTATATATTTAATACTATATGATTAGCCTATTGGCAGCCATGTGAAATGTGTATTGTTTGTATTTTTTGAGTATGACTTAACTTTTAGGATGATGACTTCTGTAATAAGGCGATTTTTAAATTTTCGTTACAATTCTCGTCACAATTATGAAATATTAAATTTTCATCATTTCTATTCAGCCTTTCTTGTTACCCTTGAAAAAATACTACGCATTTTAGAAAATGCATCGATTTGCATATTTTATAATTGTGAGTAAATACTGAGAAAAATAAGTATGAGTGTGCCTGTTAATAATAAGTGTAAAGAAATAATTTCTCGCCACTTGTGCTACTAATCGTCGAAGTCGACCACCGATTGAAAACCGATCTTTTTTATTATTTTGCGCAGCCGACCTATTCTTTCAAAAAAGGCATTTGACGTTCAGACAAACTGAAATCGTGTGTTGATAAAAGTCTTAATTCTTTTAGACGCGAAATATGCTATTAATTTTTAATGTTTCGAAAATAAGGAAAACTGCGATAGTATTCGCTCAAGAAAAAAATATTTTACTTGAACAGAGCATGTAAAATGGCCACAAAATGTTACCTAAAATATCAATGATGAAATCATTTGGAGATCAAGGGTAAACGCTGCAGGAAGAAGAAAGGCAAGAAATAAATCAAAACCTAATTTTATCACCCACTGCGATATTTTTCATATATTTTCCAATTTTTTGTGGCTATTCTTCTTGATGGCTTTTTTCATGCTGCGCATTTTTGACAACTAGATTTGCGATGGAAGCTCTAAGATAAAAATACTTGGTTGTGTAACTTCGTTTGTAACTCTTAAGCTTTTAAACTCAAGCAGTTAGAAAAATGCCGCAAATTTTTTTAACGTTGTCGTTGCAAAGTGCATTCCCTCCATCTTATCGCAATTATTTCTACTCTACATTTAATACATCATGTGATAGTATTCGGAAATTCTTATGCAGCATTAACTCCCATTTTGTCATTTAGTAGTAAGTTTAATGTCGATTAGTGGCCAATCAGCTAATACTACTACGGAAGACCGGAAGTTAACTCCTTCTACATGGCCAACCAACGACCGAGCGATAAAGTGGATCTACACTGGTAGTTCAATCACGTTCGGATACCTGTGAATCGATTTGCTACATGAGCATTTTGTTGTTTCCCCATAAAGTAGATACGAGCCGGAATCTCTTAGAAAACTCTCCTACTGCAGACCAGTATACAAAGAAAGTATCAAAGTATCCCTTAGAAAGTCTTGCATTAACCCATCCTTCTCATTAGGCTGAATTTGTCAATATTCAAGTTTATTGATTTATTTTAGCAAAACATTTCTTGAGAAAACTTTCCTGTTTAAACGGATTAAGCCTGCTTTAGGTTTGCAATTCCTGAAGAACTGTGGAATACTGAACTCTAAATTCAGTATAATTAATTCAGTTTTATTATTTCAAAACGTAATCATATTATTAAACGAGACCGAAATTTCTATCAGATGGGTTTTACGGTTTACTTGATTATGGCAAAATACACGATGTCTATCTGTCTAAAAGGGGTGATGCCTTTGTGGATGACTTTCTAAGGGAAACTGGCTCGTATTCGCGTTATACATGGAGAAAATATGAAAACGCCCATGCAACCAGTCCGTTCGCTTAGAATCGAGCCTCAGTCGAACGAACTACCAGTGTTCAGCGACCGCCGCTGGTGGGCCTCAGTCAGATGGGATTCTGATGCAATAAAATGTGATCCCCTGGCTTTTAATAGTTATATTCCTTATAAGAAAAGTATTAACTATGTTGCTGATTGTTAATTAGTTAACTCTTTTATAGCTTATACGTGCATTTGTCGCAAATTAAAAAACTAATTGATGTTTATTGCCGATTAAATGTAGTCAAGGACCTATACACAAAACTAGATTATAAAAACCTCTTCTTTCTAATTTTATTCACACATCACTGATGGGAATTATACAAATTACTTCATGAATCAATCTACTTATTTGACATTTAAAGTTATGTAAACAAAAAAATTATTCCTCTTGATAAATACATTTTTTCGCGGTTTACTGTATAATGAAATATAAATATCCATATTTTATGAAACTAATTTATTCCCCTTGATAAATACATTTTTCGCGTTCACTATATAATGAAATATAAATATCCATATTTTATGAATCTAAAATATGGAGTTTAAAATTTTATTCTACCTAGAATAAAAAAAGTTAAAAACCTCAAAATAAGAAACTTAGAACATACCTAGAATAAAAAAAATGCATACGACTTTACATAGTTTAATCTTACATTTATATTTTTATATTTTCATTTTTTTAACAAATTGAACGCAATCCCTTATCTATTTACGAACGTGAAATGCAGCGAGGAACAACAATAAACTAAGAGCAAAGGTTACATACAGTAATTAAATGAATTACATCAGAAATTAACTCATGTAAATGGTCAAATTAAGCGATTTATTGAATAAATAAATACTTCTTTACAATAAATTCAATAACACGAAAGGTAAGTGACAGGCATATTTACTTGATAGTATAATTAACGTAAGTATTGTAATCCATTGCACCTCCATCATAACATCCTGATTTATGGTCATTGAGCACGCCGCTTCGTTGCCAGTTGATGTAAATCTACTTGGCTTTGCGCTATTCCTGTGACGTCGTGCATGTCATTTGACCAGATGCGAAACAGTTTTGTCGAATTTTTCCCACACATTTTTTCCATTCATTTTTTTCAGAAGTCTGGAGAGCAGAATGGGATAAAGTCTTGTCCGAAAGAATTTAGGTCTGGAATTTATGCAAAATAGATGAGCCGAAGAATTCATTTGCGTCATAGTAGTCTGCTGTTGCCATTGGTTATTTATTTTTTGTTATGTTGGGCAGCTGGGATATTTTGATACCGCAGTTATGGATGTAAAAAACTTCGCACGAATATGAGGCTCTTTCCTTAAAAGTAAATACTCCATCTTGTCCTAATTGACAGCATTTGATCATTGTTGTTGAATGCTGAGCACTTCGTCGTGTTCAACTTTCAATTTCAAATTTGCAACAATTATTATCTAATCTGCATTTCTGCACCATTTCGAATGTTCCCTGCTATCCTTTATCGCAAGTATTCTTGCATAAATTAGACTGTTAGGTAACTATATAAAAATTGGTAATTCGGTCGAGCCGCAGCAGCTAGGAAGCCTTAACAGAAACAAATAATTAAAAAACTGTGTGCTGAAATTTCTCCTGACAAAAGTAATGTTTGAAATAAATGAGAGCTTTCGGAATAACGGAATTTCTCAAGAAGTGATCAGTACGAGGAACTGATTCCACTAGTTCTTTCATCATGAATATTCAAGACAATTTAAAGTCATAAAATAAATTCACGTTTTATTAATTTAAATAAATTTAATGATTTTAAAGTGGTTTAAAATATTGCGCTTTTAAACAAAACGGAGATTTCACACCGAAAGTTCAATCAAATTGTTGAAAGTATAATAAAAATAACTTATATACGAAGCTCATGCGATTTATTGTATTAGTTTCGTGTATCAGCATCATTTTCATTACATGAAATAATAACTTAAATTTTCAGAATTTAAGCTTACCTTAAGTGATTTCTGATGGTACTAGAATGCTATATTTAAAATCTTTGGCGTAAAATTTATTTCTGTAAGTTAACAACGTTAAAAAGTTAAATAATATTTAATAAAACCAACAATTCTTTAATAATTCATTACATGTATATCAAGTCGACGAATAAATCACGTCACGCATGGGGAATTTGAAATACTTGTTTGTTTACAAAATGGTGTTGCCGCATTCTGTACAAGAAATGCATAATGTAGCATCATTTAGGACGGCGTAGTTCGTGTTTTAGGTATACGGGGTTCAAGCATCTCATAACCATTCAGCATAATGCCTCATTTTGAGCAAAGTAAGCTTTATCACAAAGGCTTGAGTATCTGATCAAAAACTGTCTCTTGTCACGTCACAACCACCTCATTTTCGAAATTTCTTACACTTTTCCTTATTGCTCTCCCTTACCAAACTACGGTGTCACTTTCAGACAATTTCCTCTGCAACGGTTTGATAAAGAGGTAAAACGGCAGAATCACTGGAGTAAATACTCGTGTTTTGTTGAATGTTACTTCGAAGATGATTGAGTAATATTTTTTCCATATCAGACGGATACGCCGTATGAACATTTTCCTCGAACTTTATTGTTCCCAAGAAAGGTTTTTGAATCTATTACTATGGTTCCTAAGTACTTACAAATAAATCTCCAGAAAGATATAATAGATAAAGAATATTAATTTATGATTTGATATTTAATTAGAAAATTTAATCTAGGAGTGAATACTAATTTAAATTGACGGTTTTCTCAGTATTTTGTTGCTTTATAGCTTTTCTAATATAATCTTTACCTTCTGTAATTCTGAAAAGTTATAAGGTATTTCTCCCGCCTTCTTCGCATGCCTTCGTGGTGTAGTGGTTAGCACGCTCGACGCGTAACCGAGAGGTCCGTGGTTCGATTCCCGGCGAAGGCGTTGCTCATTTTTCATGCCTCCTGATTCGAAATAACCTGATGTCTGTACACTGGCGGCCGAACTAAAAAGGTGGTGGATGATGATTCTCCACCACCGGGATTTGACTCCCCCCCTTTTAAAGGGCTACTGGGGTTTGGGTTCCCCAAGCTCTTTAAAAGGGGAGTATATAAGGTATTTCTCCCGCCTTGTTCGCATGCTTTCGTGGTGTAGAGGTCAGCACGCTCGACGCAGAACCAAGACGTCCGTGGTTCGATTCCCGGCGAAGCCGTTGCTCATCTTTTCATGTCTTCTGCTTAACGTAATGTCTCTACAAAGTGATCCGTCTTTTTAATTCGATTAGGGGACTCACACTAATCGAATTAAAACCCAGGCACTCTGGTATTTGACACCGTTACTCGCACCCGAGTACTTTGATGTTTGACACCGTTAAACTTGGAAGTTTTTTCTCACTCTCTTTAGTGGCATTTCCCCACCCCTCTTTTTCTGTTTCTACCTTCTGGTCGCCTCTCTTTACGCTCTATCGCTTTACTGCAGCAAAATGCTGCTGCCTTCAAAAAATATATTTTTCAAGTTTATCCGATGTAAAACGTAGAAAAAGCTAGTTAGGAAGGAGATATAATTTCAATAATGAAACAATTTCCCTTCTTGAACAAAGTACGTTGGAAACATAATATATTTTTCATAAAAGTTTAATTTTTAGACGTTTAAAAAAATTCTGTTAAATTTTTTACGCTGAATTATA
>KK121105.1:238228-266481 GCA_000611955.2 Stegodyphus mimosarum | reverse complement strand
ATATATATATAATTTATATATATATATATATTTGTATTTGTTTATAATAAATCCTTACTTTTGGTGCTGTCACTGGGTCCTGCATCCCGCTGTCATTTGATATTCATTTGGATTTATATGGTTAATCAATTTGAAAACTGTGGCATGCCTTAAGAATTCATCTGTTCACAATTTTTTAGGTGTTACGTTCAAACTTAAATGCAAGTCATAGCGATTTGGTTACATTTTATGCAACGAGCTAGCAACATTGGCAACAAACAGGGATATATTTCTGAAAATAAAACTAGTAAGAATATCGTAAAAAGGGGGGGTTAAAGAATGAGAAGTTAGTCCAAAATATGTAATCTACCGTTGTTTGTAGGTTTGTAAATTCAAGGATTGCGTCTCAGCATTGAATTCTAGTGTTACATATGCATGAAGAAATTCGAAATTTATAGGGTTTGCTTATAATTTGAAAAATATATTTTCTTTTTTTTTGAGTTAACTATGTTTTTATTCTGTTAATCTTTGCTTACTTTTCATTTTTGAAAGCGCAATAATATACCAATAAATTGCGCTGTTTACTTTTTAAATATGTTGTGCATTGAGATTTAAAATAAACAATAAGTAAACTAAACATAGAAATATATCAACAATAATATTAAGTCAACAATGTATAATAACAACAGAAAAATATTGAATCCATATCAACAAATTCACAACCTCATAATCTATGAAAATGGAAATGACAGTATAGCACGAGGAAATAAATCACAGCTGAATTCCACTCTGGAAGCACGAATGAGCCTCTGGAGGGTAAAATGCAGGTTTGATGATCGTACTCTAAGAAGGGCTGACATATTTCATTGAGAAATGTTCCACTTAATAATGTCCATAATTCTTCGACGAGTTGTGCTGCTTCTTGGCCGCATATCATTTCAGTAGCTTTTGTTGAACAGTTGATATTTTCAAAGTAAATGCTAGGAAAATAAAACATGGTTGAATTAAATTATATTTTACTTGAAACATAGCTAATGCATTTTATTTTAAAAGCCTTTATATATTTGTAATCAAAAGAAATTCAGCCTTTGTCTGAAATTCTTGATTTCTAATTTTGTCTCTCTCTCTATCTAGGTTTAAAAGCACCGTTGGTTTTTGAATGAATATTTAAAGCTAAAAAGAACATTTATCATTTTGTAAAAGAAAGGTTTCAGTATTAATCTTCGATATGTTTATGTGTAGACAAAATTCTATTAAACAAATAATTTTATGTGAAACAATTAAATTAAAGAAATACCTAAATACCTGGAAGATTTTACAAAGTTGGTATAAACAGGGATAGGGAACGGGGCGCCCGCCTACGCGTGCCAATGTGCCTGCGCTAAATTATTCTGCTTTGTGTGCGCTTTTGCAGTTTTTGGTTTATTCTTATATAATACATAACAAAATTACATATTTTTATATCTATGCATTAAACAGAAACGTTATTGCACAACCGCTGCTCCCAACGAAAATCGGACCGACTTGACAGCGTGGCACGGCGTGACGTGGTTGATGCATTAACTGTAACCTCTCTGATGCAATCGCCAGTACTTGAGGGCAGAGAGACTTAGCGGGTGTCGAACAAGGACATCTGTCTACTTTGTTTGTCTGTCTGTGACAACTTTGATTAATTCGTAAACATACTCCGAACTCCAGACTTTAAGACAGGCAGTGAAATCAATAATTGCGAATTGTGTAGTGTACGCTATCGTTGCTGTCTTGTTAGATTCGTTTACACACTTTCTAATCATCAAGGATATTTTCTTACAGAGATCTGCTTGCAAACCGATGACTGTAACAACCTACGATGAACAAAGCTAAGCGAGCACGCACTTATAATTTTAAAGAAGAATGGGAACCATCTTTGCTTTATACATCATAAAGACAAATGTACGAGTATTTGCTTATTATGCAACAAATGTGCAGCAATTCCAAAGAAAAGTAACCTTCAGTGATATTATAAAACGGTGCATCCGAAATTTGACTCAGAGCATCCTGAACTTTCTGAACTTCAAATAAATAAAATTTTATCATTAAAATCATCGATTTCGAAGCAACAGTCGCATCGATTAAAGTTTCGCATATACTCTCTAAGAAAAAAATAGCCATATACGTTTGCAGCAATAATAAAAGATGCAATGCTGGAATCTGGAGGAATACTTTTTGCAGATTTCAAAAATCAAAAAGAAATTGTTCCGGCCCATAAATGCCGTGCACGTGTTAGCTAGAATTGTTACGAGTAGAGATGAAACTATCGCAAGCCACTTAGATATACAACTGATAAAAGATATGAACAAATGTGCATTTTTTTCTTTACAGCTGGACGAATCGAAAGGTATACAAAATACAGCACAATTGGCAGTAAGTGCCAAGATGACCTTTGACGATTTTACCATAAAAGAAGAGTTTCTAAAATTTATACCACTTAAAATGTCCACACGAGGAAAGGGTTTATTTTGTGCCATAAAAACGTTTTTGATTGACGCTAAAATAACGATTGAGAAATTATCTTCAATAACAACTGACGTTGCGCAAGCCATGAGAAGGAAGAATATCGAGTTCATTGTTTTATGCCAAAAAGATCGTTTTTTTTTCAAAAATGTACTGTATATCACTGCATTATACATAGTCATTGTGTGCAAAAATCATTAAATTCCAAGCTGTAATCGCTGTTGTAACAAAACTAATCTATTCAGTAATGAAGACAAATGGAGTGCGACATAGACTATTTAAACTGCTTTTGAAAAATGACGGAAATACACAATTTATCGATCTTCTTTTGCACACTAAGGTTCATTGGCTGAGCAAGGAAAACATGCTTGAGCGATTTATCAGTTTGTTATCACAAATAAAAGAGTTTTTAATATCCCAACGACTGGAACAACTGGAAGACAAAAACTAGTTAACAAATTTGGTTTTTTTGAACGATTTAACCCTGAGACTTAATGAGCTAAATTTGAAATTACAGGGCAGGAATCATCATGTTGCTCATATTTTCAGTGCTATCAATAGCTTCAAGTCAATGTTAAAATTGTATAGGTCTCATCTCTTACGAAAAGCCTTAACCCATTTCCCCAATAGCATAAAAATGTCTGAAAGAGCATAATATTAATACAGAATCATATCTTCAATTTCTATCTGTATTGCAAACTGAATTTGATTTTAAATTTGTTGACTTTGCAAATTTAGAGCCTATTCAAAATTCTTTATAAATCCCTTCAACATTACTGATGGAGAAAACACAACTACACCTATTTTTTTGCTGTTTTCATCTTCTCATGAAATTAATAAGATCATGTTACGAATTTTGTGCGTAGATAGATATTTTAGTGCAATTATATGCGAAATTTTTGTATTTTTCCGTGTAATGTAACGGTGAAAATGTAATGACAGAAAAGTAACAATACAGGGGCAACTGTATTTAACATTGAGTAAATGGGTATCTCGGTAATTTGTTGAGAAATCGCCAAAAGTCGCCAAACTTGGCTGCCACTTGTGACATTTTGGTCCGGTCCCAGTATCACTGAAATAATTATTGCATAGGAATAAATGCAATTGACCATTGTATTAACTGTAACCGTAATTCAGCCCTCATATTGCTTTCCAGTAATTTCGAGAAGCAGAAAGTACTAGAAATATCTCGGGTTGAAAACTTTATAAGGCCGAAGGCAGCATGTGCTCTCAGTTAGTTGCTTTAATTATTGTTGTTGCGAATTTTAAGGTTCTTAGTTCAGCGTGAACTCAGATATCTCCTCTTTTTCGATATAACTTTCTGTTTAAGTGCGCTTTACTTTGCGTTGTGTATAACGTTCTTAGCAGTTTGAATTGTAACTACTAATTATGCTTTGGGATACTGTGAATACCTGTACGAGTATTTCTGTTGAAAATTCCAGAACATTGATGTTTCTGTTGGTAAAATAAATTTTAGTCACCTATCATCGGATCTGTGTGCATTCAATCTGTTACGAACCCGTACGCGCACAATAACATTTTTGAACTTGATAACCAGAAATCAGTACCCTATTTTAAAGTCATGTGCGGTAAAAAATAATTGTCTTAGAATAGAGCTTATTTGAAGTCAACGTTTCGTTGAAAACTGACTGATTCACATTTAAATAATTGTTTAAGAGCATGCAACTCAAATTATAGTGCAGATTATAATAAGTTAGCAGACGAATTGCAAACATAAATTTCAAATTGACATCTAAAAATTATTTAAAGAGTTTTAATTATAAATATTTGCTATTTAGTTCAATAAAGTTATATTGTTTAAACAAAACTTGTTTTTAATGGTGCTGACGTTTGATGTTTGATTATGTAACCTGAATGGGTGGAACCCGCTAGGAATTTCAAATTTTATTTTGTGCTCTCGATAACCAAAAGGTTGCCGACATCTGGTATAAACTACGAATAATCCAGGTAGATGAATATTTTATTTTTAACGCTTGATCTTAAATAGAACAATTTGAAAGGGAGAAAATTGCTTTTTCAAAGCGATAAAATATTATTCAGTAAACACAGAGCAAAGGTGAACAATGACCAGAGTTTTATTAGAAAAGAATGAAGTTAAAATTTTGATTCGTTCAATAAAAATACAATTGCTATTAATTGAACTTTTAAAAAATGTTGAATTCAAATTAAACGAATTCATTTTGCTTCTACCGGATACATCAGCTTCAATGCGCAGAACTTACTTATTCTAAGCAAACATTAGTTATAAGAAATAAATTTCTTACTGATATTAGCAATGTAGGGACTTTCAAACGTAAAGGTAAACTTCATATATTCTTATAGCGTCATATAAATGGTTATAGAAAATCTAACAATCCGTTTTAAAGAAAATATTACACAATAATACAAATGCGAAAAGGAGCAGGAGAAAAAAAAGCTATCACCTATGTTAGATCACCTATGTCAGATCAACCTGCCACGTCTGATGCGAAATCTCTTTTTGAATATCTTGAGTAATGATTGCACTCATTACTTTGTGATTTTTTATTCCTTTGCGGCCCACCAGTGGTTAAGGCCATTGAATGCCAGGAATTTGACCTGGATTCAAACCCACCAGCAGTCGAGCAGTAAAGTCGCTGAACTTTGAATCCCGGCAAACAGGAAACTTGCATGAGCGTTTTCGTGATTTCATCGTGTGTAACGTGCATACGAGCCAGTTTTCTTTACAAAGTCCTCCACGAAGGCATCCCTTCCGTTAGGCAGATAGCTCTCGAGTGCTTTGCCGTAATTAAGACTAAACCAGATCACCTGGAATCGATCCAGGCGAACGGGCTGGACACATTGGTTGTTTTTAGTGGTTGTACTCATGTGTAACGTAAGTACGAGCCAGTTTCCCTTTAAAAAGTCCTCCACGAAGGTATCCCTCCTCGTAGTAAGATGGCCCTTTGTCATATTCGAATAACTCAAACTAAGCTTATTCCTTTGCACCAATTAATTGCTTTTCAGATAGGAATTTTATTAAGTCGTAGACTGTCTTAATTTGGAGGTCATTAGCAACTGCTTGGCTAGAAACAAAATGTGCTAGCTTTATCTCTTTGAACAGTTAACTAATCTTCATACAGGAATGTATAACTCATAGGTTTTCTTAACTTGTAATCAACCAGTGACCGATTGGCTAAAGCCAAAAATTACTGGTAATTGACTCAACTACGCAGATAGGCGTAATGTTCTTAATCAAATAAACCATAAACCAAACTACTTCACCGTTTAATCCCAACGGTTCAGCGAGCTGGATACCTGAGATTTTGATGTTTCTCATCGTGCATAATTCCACCGCAGTTATAAGCTAGTTTATTTTAAGACTGTCTTTCACTAATTCATCCCTTTCCACAGTCACGTAACTTTAGTGCAATCTGTCATTTACCACTCTACATTGCCGTTCTCGCATATTCAGAACGAATGAGATTTCAAAGAGGAAACAAAATTTAGTCCAGAGGTTTTAGTCATTATCTTAGAAGTGCGATAGGCAAGTTTCAGGAGGGACGAATTCTAATGAGGCATTTCATATTGGACATAGGAAATTTTAGGAACTGCTTTACTCACCAACAAGTCTTCCGTTTCAGAGATACAATATCACCTTCTTCCGCATCTAGTTTCTTCTGTAATGTTTCATATTTTTTGCTACATTTGTCTAGCTGTGTTGACGCTTTGCGAATGCACCTAGAATGCTTTAAGTACTCTAAGAAAAGAAAGGGAGTAATTGTAAATTTATAATCCGCAGCATATTCATTTAAAGTAAAATTTTACAAACACAAACTAACATGATTTTCGCATATTTTTACAGAATTATCAATAACTATTTATAGAAAAATAATATATACATTCGTATATATATTATTATTGTATACAATAATATATACAAAAACAATATATGCAGTTCGTGTATTTAGCCGCAGATAGTATTAATTAATTAAACAATTCATCTTATTTAATTACGAAAATTGTCATATTTATTCAAAATAAAGTCCGTTAGACAAGGGGAAGCTATTTAATATTGAAGATAACAAGAATTTACTACGAATGCTTTCAAACAGAACAAATAATATTTCATTTACCTGCTCTGTGCCTTACTTTACGTAGCTCTTGAAATCATGGAAACAGATCCAACGTTCATTAATTTAAAGGCGTAATTTAATTGCAGTATGAACTGCTATGAAGAATTTTTTGAATTTTATGGAATTTTTTTTTATTTCGAGAATGGCATTTTCTGCGACTGCGCGTTTCAAACACTTGTCCTATTACTTTTATTTTCCTTTATGTGTTGGGTTTTTTCCACTTTGAAGTAGTTTTAAAGTATATGCTTATTAAAGTAGTAATACAATACTCCATAGCAAAATGTTCATATTCCAAAATTCAGGCTAAGCTTGAATAACAGAAATTATACATAAGCTTGTGGGGAAAATAAGTTAAATGTTTTCTGTTAGCAAATTAAAAATGACGTCTTTTCATCTAATTATCAGCGTCTTCAGAATGTATACTTGTTTGAGTTTGATCAATATATGTTCACGGACGTTTTAGAAGATGTAGTGATAATTAATCTATCTGACTCCAATAAAATGACACCTTGTTAACGCGAATAAACTTTTTAATTCTAGTGCAGAGTAGGCTCATCAGCGGGCGAGCGGTAAAATCATTGAACGTTGTTAGTTACGACCTGGGTTCGATTCCAGGTGAACGGACTGGCTGCAAGGACGTTTTCGTGGTATGTATGAGCCGGTTTCCCTTAGAAATGTTTTAGAAAGGCATCCCTTACCATAGGCAGATAACCTTAGCACGTGTGTATATACATGTAAATAATTTGAAGTGACCATATTGAAGAAGGAAAAATATAGTGGCAGTCATGGCCAATTTAAGTATCCCTTTTATTCTCGTTGACAAACATTTTTATAAGCCAAATCAGATAAATTGGCGCAAAAAGCGTCTGTAATTAAAAAACTAGACCCAGCATATTGATAATTGAGAAGCGGAGAAGTAAATACGATATGTTCGAGATGAAATTTTAGTTCAAAAGGAGTGAGTTTCGATTTCTGTGTATTTTGATTGGCTAATTAATAACTCTCTAAAATTTTTATTTATCTAAGACTTGTATAAAAGCTTACATCATTAGCGAAGGTAAGAAGCATATGACATGCAATAATTTTGAAACGACGCAGTTCAAAGCGATTTATTATAAGTAAGTATTATTTTTAGGATGGAAAGGGGAGATATCCAGAGTTAAGGGAATATTACAAATTAAATTTTGAAATATTATTTATCTGACAGTGACAGAAAAACCTTTTTAGAAAAAGAACATTAAAGCAGATAATGTGAATAGAAAAGTGAACAAAATAGTATGCAACGCACAAATCATGAAATTTTGAACAATATAAAAATTTTCATATAATATACAACAAATATTTCGTACATATGATTCTTCAGGGTATGTTGTTATAACTTTTCTTACAAAATACCCTAAATAAAAACTTTTACATTCTCATTACTTATTTTGATACATTTCATAAAAATTTATAACACTGTTTATTTTTTTATTTAGAATTTACGTTTTATCATCATAAATATTTTAAAATTCTATTAAAAGTATGGTAACATTGTCATATTTCCCTTACATTGCCTCATTTTCCACAGTATGATTCTCCACAGTCACTCACAATTAAATATTTTCATCAAATGTTACTTATTATTACTCATTGTAACTTATCGTTACCTATTTTAATACGTTATAACATTTCATAAAAATTTATAGCACTCTTGATTTTCCTATTAAGAATAAACATTTTATCATCATAAATATTTTAGCATTCCATTAAAATGATGGTTACATTCTTATATTTTATTTCCACTGCCTTTTTTTACGCAATGTGAAGGCTCCACACTTCCTCATATTTAAAATTTTCACCGAATGGGCCATGCCTCTTAGACTGGTTAGTCTATTACTGCACCAGTGGTCAAAGGAAGCTCGGGAGTTACTTGAAAAAGCCTCCATTCCTTGCATTAGATAACTGTGTCTTTAAAACTGCAGTAAAACATTCCACAATAAAAAATTCTATATAAAAAGAAAAATATTACACTCATTCGTAAAAAAGAAAGCTTTCAATTTTTCTTTTATGAGAGGGTAAAAGAAGCAATTTACTTTTCAGATGTAAAAATATAGTGTTCTGTGATTTTGATGCAATATTCCGTTAACATAATCTCTTGTTACATTCAGCTTTCATTTTACAATTACGTATTCATTTTACATTAATCATATTCAATTTTATTATAATGATTTACTTTCTTAAATCATTTTAACGTTAATTATAACAATACTTAAGTTCACAATATTTATTGTAATTTATATATTACTCAAATAAGACAATTTTATGTACTTTTTCTATGCAAAATTCAAAATTATCTTTTATTTGTATTTATCGTTATTTATATACAATATATTTCATATTTATCTCATTCTGAAACTAACCAAAATAAATTTGAACAGTGATTTCATACTAAAAGTTTTAATAGTAATCCGAAGTTATAGTTATTAATATACTGAATTTTTATAACCTAAAATGACTGAAATATTCGATTTTTTTTAAATTCGGCTTAAAATTTATTCATCATAATTACTTAAATTTCTAAAACCATAAAATTTTAAACTATCATTTTCATAAAAACACTGACAATGTAGAGTTATTGTTATTTTGCATTAACCAGTTTTTTTATAATTTAAGCCTTTGATTAAGATTAAGATTGTAAGGTAGAGCGTGTTTCTGTCTTTCGAGGCCACGTTACTTACTTTTGCCAGCTCTGTTAAGACTGCAATTATTCGGCTTTGCGTTAAAGCTGCTGTAATTTAAATTGTTAAGTCGGTGTAAATTCCGAGACAACTTAATATTAGAGTTAAAATTGTGTAGTTGAATTTGACAGTTACTTTAAGTTGCATTATCCCAACTGGTGGCTGATTATGAAAGCAAGAGACGTGCATTTTATGTTTAAGTTCTGATTAAAATAAAAAGGATTTTTTTTAAACCTTTTCAATGACTTTTCAGTGAATGTACTTCATTTCAGACACAGCGATAATTCACTTAGCACCAGTTAGGAGTTTGATGCTAGTTTATGTTTTAAAAAAAAAAAAAAAAAAGGCAAACTCTATAACATATTCAAATTTTAAAATAGCATTATTTGTTAGCAATTTTGAATTTAATAAAATACTTTCAATTGAAAAATACTTTCAATAAATGAATAAAATAATCGTCTTTTGCAACACGTAGAAATCTAAGGTTGATGAGCAGGATTTCGCAGGCAATTGAACACACTCAGAATAAACTGAAAGGGCTCTTTTTTCTTCCCGGAACTTCCAGAACTTCAAAATGCTAATACGCTGAATTGCCTTTCCCCCTGTAACCACCGAGATTGATCTTCAATTCACTGATACGCTGAATTATTGAAACACTTATTAATCACTTTATCGATTCTGAAAAACGATGCTGGACTACTTTCATACAGTTTGGCGACACGCTTATTAATTGAAATTAATGGTTTAGTTTAGTTCATTATGGCAAAGCATACTAGGGCTATCTGCCTTAGGGAAGGATACCTTCTTGGAGGACTTTCTAAGGAAACCTAGCTCGCAAAACATTACACACAGAGAAAAACACGAAAACGTCCACACAGCTAGTCCGTTTACCTGGAATGGAAATCAGGCCAGAACTACCAATGTTCAGCGATTTTAACCGCTCGGCTGCTGGTGGGCTAAATGAAATTAAACAAAATCAGCAAAAATTATCAACTTTCGAAGATAACACAGATTTGACGCAAATATTTTTGTTGAAAGGAGTTCCGCGAAAACGTTGTAACTCTACAGGCTAGAAAATATGTAATAATTTGGTAGCGAAGTTACTTGAAATCATGGGCGACTAAGCATGTTTCCTTTATACTGTATGCTAATGTCACTTATTCTAATTTGCATAATCATAAAATTTTAACTATACGAATTTGAAGGTCTGTTGCATTTCAAACGTCGTGTTCAAATATGTTTTTATCATAGTACTGAGCAGCTTCATGGATGTATGCTTTTAAAATTTAAATCTATTTTCTTTTAAACTTAGTTGCTTTCATATTGTCTGTAATATGGTTACTGAGGTTCGGCTCCAAATATAGGCGCCATAAGAAGTGGCTTAGAGCAGAGGCTAAGTAGTTTTTGCAAGCGACAACTAAATAAAAGTATTTTTGTCTTTAAATTAAAATGCGTAGAAATGCTCATAATACTGTTTGACATTTTGATGTACATATTCACACTAAAAACACAAAGTTTTTTATTATACTATAGTGACTCGACTTATTTGAAGAGAGAAAAAGTCTAAGAGAAATTGGCTCTGACTTATTTCTTCTCTAATATATTATGATTATTTACCTCTTATAACATAACTTTATGTTAAATGAATTCTTCATAGCCGTACCAAGAGTGTGGCAAGTGAAGCATTTGTCAAGAAAATAGAGGAAGCATGAAATTAAAATTTAGTTAATATACTGTAAATACTTTAGTAAATATTTGAATATGAATGTGTAAAAAACTGTATTTAAGAGGCTCGATCATCTTACATATTGATAAATACAATATATTTTTGTGCATGCTTTTCATCTACAGATGTTTGCACAATGATGTATAAAATGAGGTTCGATATAGCAAACATTATGTACTTCACATTTCAAAAATTGAAGTATTTTGAAAAGCCCTTACCTTTCCGCAGTTTGCTGTCTTCTAAGCAAAACTGCTCCAAAAATTTATCTGATCCGAGACTTAAAAGTTTAAAATGCTCTTGCTGTTCCTCTGGAAGACATTTTTTGGCAAAAGAATTAACACAGTTAACCATGGTAAGCTGTTTCCTAAAACGAGAAAGAAGCACTTCATAAAATGTGTTCAGACTTTTTCCCTTGTTTATAATATGGCAAGTGGAGCACTAAAATGAGGAGCTGATAATTCGTCCCCACCAGGCTCTAGCGATTCTGTCCTCACCTTCTTTGTCGCCCTTTAAGTGAGAGGAGAATAAAAGACGTTTTGTCTTTTGTTACAGTGTGCCTGCATGGTGTCACTGGAAGCACGTCCGGCTAACAGTCGCGAGATAGAGATTTCGAATCCTAGCGAAGACATTAAACACTTTTTATGTTTCCCGCTTCGACAAACCTAATGAATATTTCGTAATTACATTAGGTTAAATTGGGTTATTTACCTCGATGGAAGCGTTCAAAAGGAATCTGCCTTAACATTTGTGTTTTCATGAAGAATATTCTAAATGAAATACTTTCGTATTCTCATTACCGAAAGGAAAGTCTAATCAGCTCGTTCGGAAGCTGGATACCAAAGACGATCGACTAATGTTTGTGGCTTTATTCACTCAAAACTCTTTATTCAATTCAATTAGAATTGTAACTACATAATTACGACATCTTTCCTTCATCTCTCAGTTATTTTATTCTTTCCATTTTTCACTTATTCCCGCAAAAATATTCTTTTGATACCATTTTCCACTTCAGATTAGGAATTCATGCACCCAGATTGGTCTTTTACGGTCTTTCTCATAAGCATCTCAGTATCTCAATCTTTTGTCTTGTGATAGATGCTGTGTTAAGTTGCAAAGCAAAACACGCGAAGGCAGTCTGCAATAAAAGAGAGTAAGTAGAGGTATTCTAAGTGTTTTTGATATATTAGATTACGGTAAAGCACATTAGAACTGTCTGCCTAAACGAAGAGATGGCTTTGGGGAGGATTTCTAAGAGAAACTGGCTCGTATATTTAATTCTGACTCAAAATAGTGTTCAGTGGTCCCAGCACCTGCTGGTTAAAACCAGTGAACGAAAGGCTAAGTCATTGACGGTCATAGCTATTGGTGGACCTGTTGTATGAGGGCAATCTTGACGAGTATCACTCTACAAATGAACTATGACGGAAGATTCTTTTCAAGATGATATAAAATATAATACAGCTCAAATAAGTGAACTCTGTCTACTGTAAATGTAGTAAATGAGTTTCTAAAAAATATATTCTCAGAAAATCGCTTATACAAGGAATTCATTGAATAATATCTAGAACAATTGAGCAGTTTAAAATTAAAACACATTTTAAAATCAATAACATCCTACGAAACGGTCAGATTAAGATTAAATATGTTAAGGAGAAAACGTTAATATTGTTTTATTTATAAACCGCGTGGCTTACTTAACATTCTCTTTCTGGTGCCGCGACACACACACACACACACACACAAAAAAGCAAACAAAACAAAACAAAACTCTTATAAAAACAAAACTATTTCAACTTTACTTCCTGAAAACACATAAATTTGAATAGAACAATACAGACAGCCACAAACACTTTTCATTTAAATTTAACGCAGAACACTTCAAAACACCTGGGAAAGATAAATCCCACAAAAAGAAGACAGTCATCAGTTCAGATAAAATTAGTTAATATGATCCTATAGTTACAATACAAATTCATTTTCCTACTACCCACAAGAAGTTACCCAGGTTCAACAGGTTCGAATTGAAAAACAAAATAACCATGTTTTCTGTAAGGATCACATGGTTGACCTGCAGTAGACCCCCAGGCAGAAACTCAAAATAAAACATACAATAATAAATCAATGAAAGCATTTATTAAATCTACCACAAAAATTATAATTTTAGATAGTTAAGATTTCTGGATCCATGTTCCTACCACATTTTCTCTTAATTGCCTAAACAACACCCATTTCAATTTCCTAACACGAAATCATTCGCATTTAGAAAAATGAACAGTTTATCTTTTTGCACTAAAAGAAAAATTCAGTGTAAACGTTAATCTCTCGTTATATATATAACTATTTCAAATCATTTACTTTAATTGATCGACAATACATTTAATCTAATAATCTATTTCACAAATACTTAAATCAATTAAGTTAAATAAATATGAGAACTCATACTGATACAGAATAAAAAAAAATTAAAAAAAAAAACTCAACTTACGGCGGAGGAAGGATTCCAATTATTCAGTTTTCATCTCCCTATTATAAGCCGAAACGCACATAAAAGAAGTTCAAAAATTCTTTTTCATCAAGGCCGCATGAATTGGTCAATCACTTGTTGTGGAAAGTTGTCTCAGGGACACTGCCCTTCTGCACGCAAGGAGGCCAACTTAACACGAATGCCTATAAACTTCGATATTCTCAAAGAAGATAAGTGCAAACCTCACTCTCTTTGAAATGACGACCTTCTCGCTTATAAATTTTTAACCAGAAATCTGGAGTCGCCTCATGACCATCTTCCACAAAGTATCAAATGTCAGAAACAAAGCAACTAATATTTTTGAAGTAACGCGGAATTACTCGCCGGACAGTATCAAGCTAACAATCCGCATCGCACACGGTCCAGTCTCACAGCAGGTAAGCCACGGGGGAACGGAAAACTGAACTCGCAGACCACCGGCCGGCCCCAAAGGGCCGCCGGGATAACTAACCTCAATACTCTCTTCTAATTTTAAATTTTCCAAGAAGGTTAAAAACTGCAAAATATACCTCCTGCCTCTCGTTCAACTACTTTTAAAACCTCGGTACCACTCAAAATGCGGACTGCCTCTATGTTCACTATTGGCTCAAAATATTAATAAAATTAAACAATCCGACACAAAACTGGAACCCTCTCTAACCAAATAGAACAAGAGCAATAATTAACCTCCCAAATTAGAAGTAAAACCATTCCCCTCTTTTAAAATGACATAACTTTTTTTCACGCGCAACCAACAGGAATGTTTTCAATTGTAGTTCAGTTAAAGTTGCAACACCAATAGGTAATAAACATATCACACAGTTGTTTTCAGAAAAGTCGAAATAATTTCTCGCCTCCAAATGAGCAAAACACGTGTTCAACCACGAATGATAAGGTGACGAAAAAGGCAGCTGGCCGCCGATCTTCAACCCCAAAGTGGTCGCTTCGTGAGAAACGAGAAAATCCCCTGCCTTTTGTTGTACAAGATTTTTCCGCTAACTTAATAAGAGCTTTACCATAATCAAATGATGAAAAAAATTTAAGCAATATTATATTTAAAAAAGTTAATTCTCAAATATGACCAGTGAAATTTTGCTATTCGCTGTAAATTAATATATTAATTAAGCGCTGTAAAATAATACATAACAATTCTCCACAAAATTATATGGTATGTGTTTATGAAAATATTACCTGACAATTACGATAGATAAAAAATTGGTTTAGAATCACCCAGTTGATTGCGATCTGCCTGTTATCTCTGTCTAGTCTGCATTAAGTTATCATGAAGTACCCTAATAATTTGATCAAAATGACTTTGATATAATTTCTGTCAACAAATTACTTTCGTAAATATGAATCAAATGCTAGTAACATTTACCTAAAAATTCTCAAAATGTTTATTAGCAGCAAAACGCTTTATCATATTAAGGATATTTTCTTCCATTATAAACAGCCTTATAATACACAGTAATCCATTATATTAAAGGAATTTTCTTCAAATTTCAGAATTTTCTTCGTCATTGCAATGAACTAAAGTTGGACCTGTGATTTTGGCTAAATGATATTTGTTCTTTGTTATTAACGGAATCCGAGTGCTTATTTTTATAAACCCTGTTCCTACATAAGCAAATTTGAAAGCTGTAACAAAACCAAAATAATGTTCAGCTGGGCCGTCAACACTTTTCCTAAATTCTAATTATTTAATAGAAGAGAACATTTAGAAGTATAAACTACATGTAGTTCTTTTGGTTTGATTTTTTTTATTACGGCAAAACAGGGTCCAACGCCATGGTACAAAACAACGTGGGAGATACGAAATTAAGGAGAAAACATCGCAGTTCTTAAGCGTCGCCGTTGAAAATAAAGCGGTTCAAAAGCATCAAAGTCTTGAAACATCGCGGTGAAAAATAAAGCGCTGACAAATCAATGCAGGACGATAACATCGTTTGCATTTGTTTTTCAGGCCTTTAAAAGTTGTAAATGTGTATCTGCTTAATGATTTGTGAGGGCAAGAAGAATTAAGAATATTTTTACCTCCGCATTTCATATTTTTTAATTCACTAATAAATTTTTTAGAAAAGTGAGAAGGAAACTTAAGCATTCAAAGATTGAAAAATGAGTTATAAATTAATGCTATGTATAGCGGTTAACAGAATTTAAAATTTATATACTTAGCTAATAAAGGTCATTATGTTTTTAATTTCTTTTATGAAGTCGTATTAGTAACTTTTTGTTATACTGGTTGTTAAGTAGTAATTAATCTTTTTATAAGTAGATAACTCTCGCATGTTTTGCTATAATTCAATAAATCCAAATCCTCTTCTGAAATATTATGTAGGTATCCCCCGATATGTTTCGTATAACTAACGAAACGAATCAATATTCAGACAATTAATTGCATGCTGTACATGAAAGTCTTAATAACGCTTAAGAACACTTAATAAGAAGACGAATACACTGAAGCAAAATAAGATTAAAATTAATTTTTTACTAAAAGAATATCAGATTAACAGAGGTGAAAAAATAATTTTATAATTTGATAATTAATTAAAAAAATTTAATATAGACAACCTCATGTAGTTACTCATCTTTCTATTTCTAATCATTTAATTATTTTTTTCTATACCTTTCCAACTCTAGTCAGACCACATTTTGTGTGTGCTACCCCTGCTTCAGCCACAAAACTCAGTTACTTAAAAGACAGAATCCTGACCAGAGAAGCAAAAATCATTAGTGGCGCAGTTTTCTCTATAAGCAACGAAAAAGTGGTTCGAGAATGTGGCCTCGAAACTCTTAATAATAGAAGAATGTACCAAACCGTCATTTCGCTAACAAAGTTGTGATGTAGAAGCTGTGATCCACGTCATATTTCATAAAAAACCCTTCAGGATTGGTCCAGAAAACCCAGCCTTAAAAGATCGTGTACTTAACGATTCTATTCTGAAATAAGATAAATGATCGGTCTTCACCAATGCACTCCTGCAATACACGCAAAGCATTTACTTTTCACAACTATCCAGACGAACATCACAATTTATTCTAACCTCACTGAATCAAGTTCGAAAAAGAATTAACTACTACTATCTTTGCAAAGGGAATGCAAACTATCAAAACATTTTCAGACAGTAACCTCGTCCATGCATACACTGACAGCTTAGCTGCCGAAATGCAGAAATGTGGAGCTGAGATAAATATAGTGTTACCGAATGGTACAACCGTGAATCACAAAACTGGCACAGGCACTTCAGCCTCAAATTTCACCCGCGAGCTGAAAGAATAAAACAAAACCTTGCATAAGTATTATCTACTTCAGAATACGGAAAAAGCAAATGATTTGGTTGCCTTCTGTGACTCCAGAGCTGCCTTAGGGCTTAAACAAAAGTCAATCAATACTTACCCAAGATATTCAGCAACAACTGAAGGACATTAACAAGCAGTGGGTGCCTGCTCACATTGGTAATCCTGGAAACAAAATCGCAGGCAGGTTGCCAAAGAAGCGAGATATCTAAACGATGGACGATACAAATACCATCGCAAGGTATCGACTTAGAGGAAACATCATTAAAAGAGACTACCAGATTTGTGAAGCTAATGCTAACCGAGATATTACAAAAACTGTAACTCGACTCAGAATCCAGCACTTTCGGGATATGAAGTAAAACGAGATGGCACAAAATCCTACTGTCCTGCAATAATTGTGACTAAATAGCACTATGTCCAGATCGTATTTTTGACTACACTGCAATTGTATGATCTCTGTTTCTTCTCTAAGGTTACCTTTGTGATTCTGAGCGGCTCTGTTCTGGGAACATCAACGAGTAGCTGGCTGCGTTTTGTCTACATGTGGTCCGTTTTGATCAGTTTTGGATGCCAGGTAGATGACACCACCTTCACTATATTTTTCATGAAAAATTACCAATTCAACAACGTAAAAGGGGTTAATTAAATGTAGTTAAGTCCCTTTAGTATTTAAGCATAAAAATTTAAAGAACTATTAAATTTACCATAAATTTTCTACTCATTTTCACTCTTTGAATGCTTCTTACTTTAGAAAATGTATTAGTTAATTAAAAATGCATTAGGTAACTCAAAAATATGAATACAATCTTCTTCCGCCCAAAAATAATTACGCGAATATACATTTTACAACACTTATTTAACTTATTAACTTAACTTCCGGAAAAACATATGTTTATGATGTTGTCGTCTTGCGACGATTTGTAGGTGGTTTATTTTTTACCACAATCTTTTCTACGACGATGTTTTAAACCTGCGATATTTTCCAACCGCTTTTTTTCCCTACGACCATGTTTTATACCACTATGTTTTAGAACTGCGATGCTTTGCCCTTGCTCTTTAACGCACCATGTTTTGTAGAACGCAGTTTTCGCCTTGCATTGATTTTTTCGCGAAGTTTTCGGTTGCGATGATTTCGCCTGTAACCGGAAAATACTGTAGATCTATCTGCTTAACGGAAGGGATGCCTTCGTGGAAGATTTTCTAATGAAAAATGGTTCTACCCACATTAACGTGGGGAAAACTATGAAAAGTAAACTACGTATAGATAATTGCTTTAGTTTTATTTTTTAAAGTTCTCAACACATATTTAACCATTAAGTACTTAATTGCAAGAAATTCGGTGCGTTTTTTTTTTGAAAGATAGCGGTATATAAATTAAAGTATTTGTACAATCGAAAATGACAAACTATGCAAGGGCTATCTGTCTAAGAGACAGATGCCTTCATTGGAAGCTACTTAAAAGAAATTAGCCCTATTTATATTATACATGAAGAAAACCTAAGAAACATCGATACAATTAACGAGTTTACTACTTTTCTAATGTAGATCCAACTACAAATATACAGCAATGTTATTCTATGAATTTGTGAAATCTATTAGATTTTCGAAGTAGGAAATACGAAAATCAAGAGATGCCTTCGCCGACAGTTGAACTCCGGATCTCCTAATTACCAGCCGGACGTGCTTCTAATTACGCTACGAAGGTACGCGTTAAGAAAGAGAAAAATTTCTTATATTTTCCTCTGGAAGCCAGTCGCCAGGTTCTGTTGGTAATAAATTATTCTCCATCACATGTATTTTTCAGGCGCCACTTGTAGAGATTATTAACTACGAGTTATCTATAATCACTCACATAAAATTAATGTAGAGTTTATTAAGTTTTCCAAGCAGGAAATACAAAAAACAGCCAATACTCTGGCCGTGATTCGAACTCCGAACCTCTCGATTAACAGCCACTTCTAGTTACACTACGAAGGCACGCGATTAGGAAGGAGCAAATTCTTTACAAATGAAAACGGTTGGGCCCCATTTAATCTAGCATATCTTAAAAATCATACGAAATCAGCAAAGAAACATATTGGAGTGGGATATGCTCTCAAAAATTTATTCCAGAAGTAAAGATACTTTTTACTCCTAAAAAAATTAGTTCAAATTTTTAAAGATAGATTGTTTTGTGAATATCACACTATAGGAATAGAATGAGAAAAAAATACATTCGTATCTCTCATACTATAGTACTCTATCATGATCTCTCAGTTACGCATTGTTTAAAATATTTTAATATATATATATATATATATATGCGGTATTAATAGTACAGCGTCTTCTATACTGATAATCTCGCGAAACATGAATGAAAAACTTTTATGCAAACAACATGTCCGCTTCTGTGATGAATCTCTTGTTTCAAACCGCAATCTGATACATGGGATTTTATGTGATATTTAAAGATTTTCCCCAATTTATGAGACACCCTATAAAATAAGATAAAAGTTTTAGTATTTGAATGTAGTTTTGATATCAAACGTGCATAAATATTAATTAGAAATTTTTGATCTTTAATAATTAAATTTTATTACCTACACATCTCTGATAATGTCGCATTATCGCTTGTATAATAATATTGTCGCTTCTCTTTCTGAAGTTCATCAAATTCTTTCCTGCAGGTTACAGATTCACTTCCGCAATTAGTAGCAAAGGCTTTGTACTGCCATTCTGGAAAATATAAGAAAAAAAGCGTTTTGTTACATGTGATTATAGATGACTCATTACAAAAAAGCTTCATTAGCATTACATTTTAATTATCTGAGCCTAACACTATTCACATATCAATAACTTTTAAAGTTATTTTATTAAAATGTTCACAATTTTATAGTGTTTAATTTGCCAAGGTAAGTTATTTAATATAGCAAACTGTTGCGGTGGTCCATAAGAAAATAAGAAATTTCGTGTGCATGCTCCGTGTAAATTGCAATCTAAAGGCAGATGCTAGAGTGTCGAGCCGTTAAAAGATGTGAAACAACATGCTCCTGCACTTCAGAAGCATTACTGTACCCCGTAATATCTCTACCTGACGTTAAATAAAGGGTAACTCCTTGACCAGTGTCAGAGGATCTTTACGATCTGCAACATATCTGCAACTAAAGCTGCTCAGTTTCAGGAGGATCGCCAAAACCATTGTTCTGTAGTTCTAATATCGTTTTCAAACCGAAATAAATCAAAATACTTAAATAAATAAATAAAATCTAAAGGCGTGGCGTGTGTCTGATTGAGTCTGGAAATGTGTCAGGCAGACTAAGTGTACGAGCATTCTGACACTCTTAATTACAGAAAAAAAAATTGCAACTAGCTAGAACTCCTTCATCAGGCAATGAACGGAATTAACTTTTGATTATCTTTTGATTGAATTATCTTTTGATTGGATCCTAATAAATCTTCCGATGGTTACCTGTCTAAAGTCTTCGCGGAGAACTGTTTACGGAAATTTGGCTTGTATTAACTTTTGAAGTGCAGAAATTAACGAAAATTCCTGTAGAGCCAGTTTATTTGCCGGGATTTGAACTCGGGATATTTATAGCACTTCCACTACAGTATTCACCGTTTTTATTACTCAGTTCCCGGTGAGAGTGCATTCAAAGCTTACTTAGCTAACTCAGTACAGCTTCTTTGTTTATAAGAGTGATTTAGTAAATGATTAATCGTTTTATACTTAATTTTTATACACAAGCTTTAGTGTTAATATTCTTCTTTCACACCTAATTGTTTATATACACCTCATTGGTTTTACTCTGCGATACTCGTTTATATACGATATTCATTTGTGCTCTGCAATACTCGTTGTTGGAATCTTTTAAAAATGGCCATTGCTCTGTCTACTGTGCCTTCTTTTTCCATCAGCCACCAAACCCAAAGAATTTTATATGCTGTCGCATCGCGTCATGACTAAATAAGACAAGGAAACACAGTTTTTGATCCCTTTCTCATAGAAAAGGAACCTTTCTGTACCACAAAAGGGAATCCACTCTCCCTTCTAGAAAGTGGATTGCCTTTCATGGTAAGAAAGACATATTCATTAGATGGAAGATATTTGGAGGCTGTATTTTCAGATTTAAAAAAAATCTTTTCTTTAATCTTCTAGAATATTCTGCGCCCTTTTATGCTTTGGTATTTTCCATAAACATCATACTTTATATTTGCAATTTGATTATTTAAATGCCAAGCGATTAACATTATTATAATTTGCATTACATATTTATATAGGGAGTCTAAAAATGTAACGACAAACTTCTATGGGAGATAGAGTACATAATAAGGATTGAGAACTGCATAGCAACCTATTACAGGAAACGTCATCGAAGGCCTCTAGGTGGTGCTCTGTGCGAGAGCGCTGGAGGCGAAAGTGAGAATTTCCACATTCAGCATACGAGCATACAGTCAGCATATGAAGAGAATGCAGCGGTATACGAACGATGAGTATGCAGACATGCGTTTAGTGCATGGAGCAGCTGAGAGCGATGGACGAGTCGCTGAACCAATTTATCGAAAACGCTTCCCAAACAAACTTCAACCGCACCACAGTGTGCTTGCATGTGGGCATCAAGATTTGTGGCAGTACGGATCATTAAGAATTAGTACGACCAGAGAGGGCAGGCCACGATCGACGCGTTCGGTTGTTATGAAAGAAAGTGTAACTGGGTGCCGTGTGTTCCGCATAGTGATATCTACAATAAAGTGTCCCAAATTTGAATTTCTCAGCTTACGTGTTGTGTACTAATGATGCCATATTCAGTAGGGATGGTGTATTCAATCAACACAATGCACATTTATGGGCTCAAGAGAACCCCCACTGTGTGCGGCACCCCGCGGCACAACATCTCTTTCCAGTAAATGTGTGAGCAGGCTTGGTACGCAGCTGCTTAATCCGGCTGTACGTTTTTACCATCGGGCATGACTACCACGAATTATCGGATCTTTCTGGAGCAGGTTCTTCTCGGCTTAATTAACAATGATCGAGCAAATGTGAGACCCAACATGTGGTACCAACATGATGGCGCGCCTGCTCATTTTGAACTGGCTGTTCATAAGCATTTGAAGGTCATTCCCTCATTGATGATCTGCTCGTGATGGAGCGGTTCTCGAACCCCCTGACTCACATGATTTATCGAGGCTTGATTTCGTGTATCAAATTCTGTGGAGTCTGAAATGGATATCGTGGCAAGACTCGGCTGCGCTGCTGTTACAATCAATGAAACCCGCGGTGTGTTTGACCGTGTATATCAATCAATGTTCCGTCGGTGTCAAGCATACTTAGCGTCTGATGGTGCAAATTCGAGCATCTCTTGTAATATTACAGCTGCATTCGTGTCATACACTATTTGTACTCTTGATGTCCAGTAAATGTTTCAAATTAATCGCTCTTTTGTATCCTTCTGATCTTCTTCTACCTCTGCTACTACTTACCCCTGATGTTTCCGGTAATTAGTTGCTATGCAATTCTCAATCCTTATGATGTAGTCTACCTCCCCTAGAAGTTTGTCGCCACATTTTCTTACCCTGTATAAATAGTTAGAAACAAGTTCTAACTATTTCTTCTAAGTTCTCCAATTAAACATTTAAGTAATAATGAATTAAGCAATAATAAATTACCATTGCAAGTAAATGTCACTAATATAACATACTAAAACATACTAAAATTCATGATCTAGAACACGCAACTAATTCAAGATGTAATGAAAATTACCTGATTCTCCGGCTTTTAGAAGCATTTAAGACAGATAGATGCTTTCTTGGAGCTTTTTCTACGGAAAACTGTTAGGATTCGGAATATACGCAAGAGAGAGAATCTGAAATTTAGCACAGCCGGCTCTTTAATTACCAGAAATTGAATTCAAGACGAATGCCTGTGACGGACCATCACCTTCTGTAACCCTAATTTGATTATTTAAATATTTTATACTTTTGATCTTTATTCATGTGCTTATTTATCTTTATTTCACAAAAGTCAAACGCTTCTATGGAAATATTTGAAAACTTTTAAAATTTATGAAAATATCATTATCAGAATGCTCGTTGAATCAGTTTTGTTTAAAAAAGGAACAGCAGGCAACCAAAAATTTTCCAAACCATGTCTAAACTAACATACAAGAACATTATAATTGTTTTCAGATGGTCTGTAATTCTCGATATTTTTTGACACAGTAATAGATTTTTAATCGTACAGTTCGACCATATTCTTTTTGTTCATGTTAGACAAGATTGAGAATTTCAGGTTCCATTCCCTATATAAGCGCATAGTAAAACAGAGTTCATCGCGTTCATTTAGCCTTTTCTTTGTTGAATTGTTTTTATTACAAAGCGTTTTTTATTTTCAGCGAGTGTTTTCTAGTGCTTTTGCCCTCGATTCTCAGAAATACTGCATATATATATTAGTTGTTTCTATAAAGACAATTTTTCAATGTTTTTCAAGCTAAATTTTATTTTTAAACGCTGACTGGTTTATCATTTAAAGCTTAAATAAATGTCGTTTTTCCTCAAAAACAGACTAGCAGCTTATTCGTTTAGGAAAACAAGCATAAATATTAAGAAAGCACGGGAATATAATTCTTTCATTAATTAGTATATTTTGCAGATAAGACTTTTTAATTGCGATTTTTTAGATTGCAGTTCTTTTATTATTAGAATGAGAACAATTTAAGGATGTATTTAAGTAATAAATATTTAAGTAGCCTGTCCAAACTCATAGATAGAAACATAAATAGATTAGAAACAAGATGTCTGTATGTCTGTATCTCTTATAGATAACATATTTCATCTACTCAAGAATAATGAAGCAATATACTTGATATCCCTAAAAATTTAGAAATTTCTCAGACATTCGAGTTTTCGAGAACATTTTTGTGAAGTTTTAGTCGAAGACGTTATGCGCAAGAATGAAATTTGGCTATTAAAATCCTATTAGAGAGATGATTATAGCAATAGTAAAAGGAAGGGTAGCTTTAAGTACCGATCTTTCAGTATCTCAGAGTAAAAGAATGGTATTTTTCATTGGATACTGAATTCGCAATTAATGCAAGATTTGAAAGAGCTGCATTGATTAAACATAACATTAATAAGAAAAAAAGAGAAAGTATTCATTGATAGGAGATTAAAATAAAAATTTAACTTCTTCTAATTTACTTCCTTGCCAAAAAAAGCGAAGTATCCGAAATAATTAGTTTCAGAAAAAATGATTATAAAATGAAAGATATGCAGTTTTAATTCCAAAGGAAAAAATATTCAATAAATATGGAACTAATAATTATCCAGTACATTTAAATGAATTATTTCAAAAGCACGAGAGTACTAACTGCCTAAGAACAGGATACTTTTGAAGAGTACGTTTCAATGTAAACTGGCTCGTATTCACGATAGAGAATGGGAAAACCACGGAAATTCTGATGCAGATAGTCTTTTCACTGGGATATGAACCCTGATCGGATAACCATACTCAGCGTTTTACTTCTCGGTATCTAATTGGACCGAGTAGACTTAAAACAATTATACTGCTTAAATATAAAATAAATAGTAATAATAAAGGAAATACTTCGGTCGGAAACAAAAGTAAAACATTTAGTTTATTGCCAATTTCTTTCGCGTCAAAATGGGCAATATTTGAAACATAATGCTTTAGAAAGAATAATGATAAAACCAAGAGGCTTACTTCTTTTATTCTGCTACTATTCTTAAATCACTAACTTAAAAGTAACCTTTTAGAAGGCGAAGTAGGAAAATCACAAAAGGTCTGTTTTGTTTGAAACATGTACTTTTGTGAAAACTAAATGTCAAATCTTACATACAGGCCGACAAGAAATTTTTATAAAGCAATTTATTGAAAAAGTGTCTTTTTAAGTAACTGTCCCCTATAAAGAAAATATCCCCGATGAAATTTTTGTATCAAAAAAAGGAAAGAAAGAAACTATAAGAAACTTCATACTCCCCTTAAAAGGTTACTTTTTTCATGTAAGTCGAGAGGAAAAGAAAGCTTTCAGTTAAAAATGTATTTTTTCCGTTCCTTTTGTGCAGTATTTTTATCGCTTGTTTTTGCCGTCAACTAGGATAAAGTTACCAAGAGCAATGTTTCATGAACTCTTGGGCAATTTTCAGTTTCGTTATAAAATAATGTTTTCTCCGAAACCGTTTTTGTAAAGAAAATGCTTTAACCTAACTCCTTCTGTTATAAATTTACACAAGAGTAAGGAAATTTATTTAAAATTTAGTTTAAGATAGACAAATTTTTTCGAAGTATTTGAGAATAATAAACATTAGTAATAGCTTAACTGCATTTTGTCTTCCCAAAGGGAAGAAACTTAGCAAACATTTTGAAGGTATAATAGGATAGAAAGATTTAAGTATAGAATAGGTTTGGTTTGGTTTATGAGATTACGGCAAAGCCTCAAGGGCTATCTATCTAAGGGAATGGATGCCTTTGTGGAGGACATTTTAAGGGGCACTGGCTCGTATATACAATACACATTGAAAACCTACGAAAACGCCAATGCAGCCAGCTCGTTTACGGGATTCGAAATTCGGACCGAACTGCAAGTGTTCAGCGACTTTACCGCTTGGCCCCTGGTAGGTCTAAGTATAGAATAGAATAGGAAAATATAATAATAATACAAGAAAATATTTCATATTGTTTCCATATGCAAAACGGAAAACTTTAGAATTATTTCATTGAATTTAGTTTATTTTGATCATTATAAACATGTTATTGCTGCTTACATTTGACGTCACACAAGACTAAATAGAAACTTCGTAGTATGTAGAAAGCAGAAACTAAGTTTTCAATAATAATGTTTTAGACTTAACAGTCTTTTCGATTGCAAAATAATTGAGCCCTACTATTACAAGAAAATAGGTAAAATTAGATAAAAATTCATGAAGTTTGATTTGATTTGATTTGGTTTATTTAAGTATGGCAAAGCACACGAGAGCTATCTGTCTAAGAGGAGGGTTGCCTTCTTGAAGGACTTTCTAAGGGAAACTGGCTCGTATACAGATCACTGCACATGCGAGAAACCACGACAACACTCATGCAGCCAGCACGTTCGCAGAGATTCGAACCCTGAAAAATTTATCAGGAAGCTTTAATCACTCATAATAATTTAAGCTCATTAGTCTTCTAAAAATCGAAATTTTAGTGTTATTATCAAATCCAGTTCATTTAGTTCTAAATATTGCATCAGAAAGCATAAACATCAGTTTTTTATTTTCAGTATTGCCGTAATGAATTTGAATTTGGGCACGAAATGTTAGTAATAATGGGCACAAGTATTTCAATAAACAATATTTAATATTTCGGGGAGGAGTACAAAATCATATTATTAAAGTTACGAAACAGTTTTCTTTCCTTCTTCCGCGTTCATTACTTTCTCTGCTACATATAAATTTCTATTAGTGCAATAAGATAAAATGTTCTGTTGCCCACCAGTTTTCGAGTGTTAAGATCATAGAATAGTAATAGAGTGACCTTGTTTCGAATCCCGGCAAATAAACTGGCTCTATGGGCAGTTTTGTAATTTTCCCCATCGTAACTTGAATATGAGCCAGTTTCCCTTAGAAAATCTTCCACGAAGGCTTCTCCTCTTTTAGACAGATAAACCTCGAGTGGTTATTAGCCATAATCAATTAAAAAAACACACTGGCAATCAAATTTTCATTTTTACTTGACCTATTTACCAATCTGAAGAAAATAAATGATTTACTTCTTTATTTTACTTTTACCCTCTCCATTAAAAAAATTAATTTCTTTTACATAATCAGAAACTTCTTTGCCTCTGAGTAAAATAGAAATTATACAAATTCTCAACTTTAAGATGTTAATCAATGACTGAACGACTAAAGCAGCAAAGCAGTATCTTTGTTGCAGCGGCCGCCATCCTGAGAATATTTTAAGAATCTTTATCCTTATCCTTATTATTATTATTTTATTGCATGTAATTTTTTCAGTCAAAAACAGCACTTTCACACATACTAAGCTGCTTGTCACACCATTTAACGGATATTTCAGCTCCTCTGCCCAAGAATACATAAATCTAATAGCAGTGACGAACGGCATTCTGGAACTCGGAACCAATTTCCAACACAGTAGTCCTTTTTCTTTTTGCAATTTTGGACATCGGATCTTCAAATGGTTTTATCGTTAACATAAAGTTTCCTTTCATGTGGCGATTTTCGCATACTCGTTTGTCAGATAAAAGACCTCTTTCTTGAAGCAATTACAGTAGTAATTGAAAGAACTGAGCAGTAAAGCATCTTAGATTGGTTACCGATAGTGGACAGTTCATGGAGTAACTTACCTTTCCAGATAGAGTCGTACACTGACTTAAAACATCAACTAAACGACTGTGAGAATATTTCTGTTATCGAATGAATCTTTTATTACTTAGCTGAAGTAAGTCACTTAGTTGTTTGTCGGGCGATTTCTCCAAAACCCAGCTTGTTCACAAGATATTACATCGCAATTCTCGAGAAACCAGTTCAGTCTAATGTTTACCATTCTTTCCATCAGTTTACTAATAGTACTATTGGTAAGAGAAGTAGGTCTATAATATATTGAGGAATTTGATTCTTTACCTTTCTTGGGAATTGGAACAGTATGAACAATTTTACAGGTAGCGGGCCCTAGGCCCGTATTCCATACATAATTAAAAACAGACAGTAGTCTTTCCAATGCATAATATCCCAAATGCCTCACAACTAAACATGAATACTGTTTTCTCCACGAGATTTTTCAGTTTTTAGACTTCTCAGATCAAGCAGAAGGTACTGTTTACGAAAAGGGATTTCAAAGACCCCAAGATGTTTGGTAGTCTTATTAGTTGAGGCTAGTTCAGCTCTTTTCCATTCCTTTGTCATCTCCGAGCAAATAGCTGTTTCCTTTAGAATAAAACTTTCCAAAGCATTTGAGATCTCATTGCCATTAAGTTCGATTGTCCAAATGGATTGCCTGTTTTAAGGGGGATGGAAACCTTATTTTGAATATTAGCAAGGAATCTGTATGTTTTTAAACTGTCATCTCTCTAATTAAGAGTAGTTATAATAGTATCAAAGATTTTTCTCTTTTCAGGCAAAGAGTCTTCCTAAAAACTGCTGACTGTTTCCTCCAAGCAGTTACATCAATAGATCGACTAGTAAGCACAGCGTTTTTCCTAAGGCGATCTGTCTTAGCACTAAGCAATTTAGACCCGGAAACATTTAAGTCTTTCTTCCTCTGGAGATACTTCTTTTCGCACAAAGGAGGACAGATTTACACACGATATCAATTTAGACGGGTGCTTGGAGAGGTCCAGCTGTGTAAGGGCTAAGTCCTCCTCTTCCAGTAAGTTTGTAAAACGACTCTAATCAGCCTTTCGAACTTTGGGAACATACTGGCTTTC
>KK121105.1:193102-238013 GCA_000611955.2 Stegodyphus mimosarum | reverse complement strand
TTCAGCAGGAAATTTTATTCTGCTCTTGTCAGTTCCTGATGTAATCCCGTGAAGTGCCTAACAGTGAAAGTTCCTGAAGGGGAGGTTCGCTCATGGAGGTGGATCTTGGCGGTGAAGAAAGAGAAAAAGAAGCTCCTTGCTCCTGTGCTGGTTCAGCTGAAATGGAAGCCGTCGAGCTAGACTGCCCGGATGAACTGTAGTGGTCACGTGACGAGCTGCGTCGAATCGGGTGACACGCAAGGGATAGCGCCTTGCGAACGTTCCATGACATCGTTTTATAGAACCAAGCTAGATACAGGTTTTTGCAACCAACCGGATCAATAACTTGTCTATGACCCAATCCTGAATCATCAAAGACAATCCTTTTCACAGATACTCCCATATCAGTAGAGGCACAATAGCAGGGCCAGATTTAGATGAAAAGAGGCCCTAGGCTATTCCACTTATGAGGCCCTTTCACCTCCCATTTTTAAGTTTGTAAATTACATGAGAGATAATAAAATGCATGATTACTGTCATATATATCAATATATTAAATGAATCATGCTGTGATTGGTACTAACCTTTATGAAAAAATGTGCCACGTATAATAAATAAAAAGTCGAGAACACTTATCTGGACATTTATTCTCAGCACCATTATAGTACTTGTAACAATAGCTAATCAAACATAACACACAACATTTACAAAGAAACAAAATTCAAATAATGAAAACTTTGACTGCGAAAATAAAATACGCAATAAAAATTATCATATTTTCTATCAAATTAAATTAAAAATATATTCAATGCATCGAAAATTAAACAAATTTAATTCAGATAAATTTATTTCATAATAATTCGCATTTAAAGTTTAAGTATAAATTATTATGAATTTTAAGTCTTTAACTAAACCAAAAATGGAAACTTTATTCAAGCAAAATCCAGATCACACACACACACAAAAAAAGAAAATATCAAATTGTATATTATATTAAATTTTATGTTATTAGTTATTTTATTTACGAACTGATTCAATCCACGTCACATTTAAAACGAAACAATATATTAGAAGAAACGAAACAATATATTAAAACAGGCAATCCATTTGGACAATCGAACTTAATGGCAATGAGATCTCAAATTCTTTCTAAACGTTTTGACACAGAATTCTTCTATAAGTTCATCAAAATCTATTTTCTGAAAGTCTCATTTTCGATACACAAAATACTCAATGAAGGCAACTTCGTCTGGGTCATTGTGCTTCTTAATTGATTTTTGATATTTTTAAGTCTTGAAAATTACCCTTCTCCAGTACAATTAGTGACTATTAAACTGAGAAACAGCCTAAGATCGATTCCACATTGGGGAAGGCCACTTAAATATTTTCTTTGAATATTATTTGATACACGTGTTTCATATACGTTATATACTTGTTTCATATTATCGAAGTAATACGGATATAACTGAACGTCGGGATATCAATAGGTCTGTTCGTTTGTCTGTTCCAATCTGCACTTTATTTATGCAAGAACAAACCAGAGTTTAGTAGTATAAAGCACGTCAATATTTGCCATATTAATCGTTGAACGTATGAACTATACTTTGGTGCAATCTAGTACTACAAACGAATAGACACAATGAGCCGAACGCGTTGATTTTAACTAATACATTTTTATGTTTGTTTATTTACGTAGAATTTCTCCTTATTTTCGGTTCAGTGTTTTAGTGTTCACTGTTTTTAAAATAGTGTAATTTTAGTTTTTCTAACAATTTGAACGTAGGCCTCTCTTGAACTTGAGGCTCTAGGCTGAAGTCTAGTTAGCTAGGAAAATCCGGCCCTGCATAAAAGGCATCTGATACTGTGGGATTGCCATTATAATGAAGAAACGTTTTAGGGTTGGATGCATTGCAGATAAGCTGTGTGCGTTAACATTGTCAATTAAGTTTGGTCTCTTTTCAACAGTATGAGTCGAGAAATCAAGCCTGGAGGAGGGGAGATATAAAGAGAATAGACTGTAAAGGAAAGACCGCCTTCCACAGCCTAACCACTGCAATCTCTGTTTTATCCTCTCTATCTCTCATCTCCTTTATAATTTCAAAATCAACAGTGAATTAATTTCTTTTCAAAATTAATTTCTTATTAAAATGTCTGTGGCAGTTTGTCTGAATTAAGAGAGTATATAGAGGCTATAAGCGCAAAAGGGTAGAATTCACAGTTTCTTCCTAAGATCTGTCTCTTGAATTGTAAATATGTCAACATCGTGAGAAGAAAGAGTATGTTGGATGAGTCAAGTCCTTTAGTCTGGGATAGTTCACCAGCATTCCACTGCAATTCTACAGCATTTGACATGGAATTCAATACGGTCCTCACTCAAAGGAACTCCAGGGGCGTAAAATGCCATATGCCGAAGGTTATAAACCTCTTTGCTGTGCAAGACATTGTCCAGGGAACACCACATGTAGGTGGATCTATATCGTACTCCTTAAAATAGAATTTGAATAGGTATATTTCGCAGGGTACCAGAGACTTAAGAGTTTTTGCTATCAAGCGAGTTTTGCAAAGATTTGATTCAAACGATAATTTCAATTTGTAACCTCAGATGAACATAAAATGAATAGATACGTTTGCTTATTTAATCAAATGCGAAAGTGCGTTAGGGCTATCTGCCTAAGGAAAGGCAACGTCTTCTTGAGGAACTTTAGAAGGAAGACTGTTTCATATTTATATTACACATGGTTAGAAACAGGAAGTGGTCTTGAGCGTTCGGTCACTGGTGATCATGAACGGTTAAGAATTTTTCAAGTTTTTTTTATTTCTTTTTAAATGGCGGTAGTTTCTTCGAAAACATATATATATATATATATATATATATATACACGAGATGGCAAACCTCATCAGTCTCACAATCGAAAAATTTCCAAAGGTGCACTACAGGACGGTTAACCGACGATACGCTTTTGCAAGGAGAAGGGGAAGGTACACACATCCACGCTTTAGGGGGGGTGTTGAATCATTATCATTAGATTCGAGCTAGCAGTCGATCTCCACTAAGAACTATTCCATTTAGACAGGCAGATTTCTCATTGACTTCTATGATTTTTGAGTGGCTGGGTGGTTAAGAATAGCTGAATACTGGTAATTTAACTTCGGTTCCAAACCAGGCGAATGGGTCGGTTGCTTGTCTGCTTGTTGTAGTTTTCCCTATGCGTAACGCAAATATAAAACCAGTTTCATGTGAAATCCTCCACGAAGGCATTATCTTAATATTTACATGCATGAAGGGGCAAGGGAAAGAATAATAGTGGAAAAAGGTAAGTACGCCAAAACTGTAAAACAAGACTTAAGTCAGTAATTATAAAATTGAACCGTAGTGAGGAGAAGCAGAGAAAAGGTTTTTCTTTCTTGCAGAATCTCAAGAAAAATTCCGTTCGCGTGGTTTCTTGTTCTAATGAATGGTGATGAATTCACTTCCAGGCAAGGTGTTATGAATTCCCTTACTGTTAATTTTTTTACAAGCTACAAATTTGAAATAACGAAAACTGTACAACTTATGAAAAGGTCATTAATAACACGGGTATAAATTGCGGAAATGAGCAGCTGAAGTTTAGAAAATGCAAAAATAAGCCATTTAAATATCAAGAAGCGAATTTCTGTCTGATATGTTAAACTGAAATGAGAAAAGTATGAGTGATTCTATTTATTAAAAAGTAAGATAATGACCAGACAATTTGCTATCTCCTATCTAATCTAAATGCTGAATCCTTGAAAAGAATTCAGAAGAAGTCTGATTACGACGCCAAACGTAATAAAAAATTTTCAATTCTTTTCGTATAGCTTTACTTCATGCTTAATCGATAAATATTAGTTTAATGTTTCACTAAATTTGCAATCTTTTAAGTTCTTATTTTGTTTACAATTTTATAATCTTCGTGATCACTTATCTGTGACTTGTAAATGCTCACATAAAAACAAATCGTTGAATTTGCGTTTACAAAGTATGCAATTATTCGAAATATAATTGTAGTTGTAAATGTAGTTGTAAATGCTCAGTGTTGTAAATGTAGTTGATATAGAAGGAATATTACTGGTTTGACAGATTGGGTTTGCATTGCACTTCACTAATTTGTGTTTATACATTTTATATACACCGTATTCACAAAATTCGTTTCCACGGCCTTTATTTTCTCAGCCATTGGACGTACGCATATATTGCTAAACAATTACCAAAAATATTTTAAATGGCGCAAATATTCATGTTCTGGCATTTGTAAATTTCAATAAACCAATTTTGTAAAAATTACATCTAAATTTTTATACATCTCTCCGGTCACTGTACTTATATTTAAGAAGATATTATATTCATTATGAAAAATAAAACGCAGAAAATTTATTTCCATTCCACAAAAACTGACCGAGATATTTAACTTCAAAATTTGCAATTTTTGACGTCACGTTCCAATCTGCATTGATGTCTTGGTTAAGAAATAAGTTAGAATGATTCGAGGTGTTTTCCCCCTCCCCTTAAATGCCATTTAACAACAATTTTTTGTAATTTACTAGTGTCTTTAATTTATAATTTAATTGCATTGGTAAGCCGAAAATTTTTCACAGTAATTTATTAAGTCTTCAAAATACGTTATAGTAAATATTATGACGTATGAGTTAAAATCCGACAATCATAAAAAATTCATGAAATAACAAATATTTTTCATTTTTAATTAATGCAAATGAAATTGCAAGTTGGCTACATGCCCATGCTGAAGCCAGCCGGTGTTTCTTAGAACACGAATTTTGTGAGTAATTTACTATATGAATAAGTCCATTTTTTATTTAAAAAAAATAAAATCTGAAAGATTTCAGATTTTAAATTACGTCTATAGGGGCGTTTTTTTAACATTTTGTATGTTACCTTTATTTATTAAATATCATGTTCTTCGCACTTAAACTATAAAATTCAGCTCGAGCAATATCGGAAAATAATTTTAAATTGAGCATATCTTTAGAATTTTTGATACACAGTCTCACGCGCTGGAGATAAAAATGTTTTTTCTATATAACGTTGCCATTGCTCGCTTTGAAATCATTGAGTTTGCTAATCAAAAACTCGTTGAAGTTTTACAAAATATGAAATCGATAATAAAGCAAATTCCAAATTTCAAATTTGATTTGAAATTTCCAGATGCCCATATTCGCAGAAGGATTATGTTATTCAAAATTGGATATCTCTAGGTACCGTTGTTTTATCACAATGCGAGAAACATATGTACATAGATTCTTCATTGTTTAATTTCTCTAAATATAATACAGGGTGATAATATTTGGTGGCAACAATTTGAAAAGTGAAACAACGCTTTTAGTGAATCAACGCAAAATGCGAAAACGAAATTAATAGTCCTTCTGAGCAAATTCTCCCTTTGGACTAAAAAAAGATCAACACTTTTGAGAATAATCTGCATACAAATGCTCGTCATGTAATCTCTTAACGTCAGAAAACATTTTCTAAACGATATTTTTATTTTAGTTGGGTACAAATACAAACATTTCGCTTTCGAATTAGCATATGGTCCCTGAATATGATTCCTGATTTTAATACCTAAACATTTTGCGCTTTATTTTTTATAACGAGTACAAAATTTGGTACTTACGTATTACTCCATCGACCAGATTACTTAACTTAATAAACACTTTTCAAAACTGGACTTAGCTATGATACTGCAATACTATGGACTTAGGCATGATGCTGCAATTTTTCAGAAGGTCTTAGTATCAAATCATTTCAGGAGATAATATGATCAGACCATTTGCTTCTCACATCTTAGAAACTACAATTTCGTAACCTAGCTTTGACTGCCACATTTGCTTGTTTTCTCGCACGGCTTGACGTTTGTATCTCGTCGCTTTTAATCAAATTAGCACACTAACAGTGCAGGAACAATGATCTCTCCACGTTTTTCTTGACCTTTCTTAAAACTTCACCTGCTAGCTCGTCAAAGTCACGTGCCTTCAAGAGGCTTAATTTTCTTATCTGGCTTATTAGAGCCCGAGGATACGTATGCAATTTCGTAATCCGTATTCATATCCTTATCCCATCGACAGTGAGTGTTAGCTGCCATCAAACCACGAAATTGGCGAAGATCACGTCAAAGTTGCACCAGTTGTTCCTGTGGAATTCTCAAGGAATTGATTCTTCTTTATTTAATAAACAATAAGTAATCGGCAGGCTTTGTTTTTTGCGATTCGTAAAAAGGTTTCCGGCGATTTGCATTATTTTGTTAGGCCCTTCGACTTTTCCAGAAGATCTCTTTAGAACACTATGTGTACAAACTTCCCGCAAATAATCGTTCTAATCTATTACTGTTTTGTCGTCCATCTTCAGCTGACCATATTATATCCATTAATATACATTTTTTATAAGGTAGGATAGCATAAAATTGAAAGTAATCTACTACTTACTATTCTATAGGAGAACGGCTCCGAATTTTAATATTTTTTCTTTAGAATGCATGAAAAACGTAAAACAAAAACAGTTAACTCATATGTTTTTTCATAAAAAAAAAACGCTGTCTTATTGAGAACCAGAGAGACATCAAACGAAAGCGCAGGTGTTATGAGTATGTTATGACGTCACGCTTATCCTTAACTGGGGTTAAATCGCTTGGTGACAGTTTCACGATCGATGGGAATGTATATACTTAAGTATGGAAGATTTTCCTATTAAGAAACATAAGTATAGAGACCGGAAGAACGTATAAAACGTTAAATTTCGTATTTTATATCATTTATTTTTAATTTAAAAATGCGAAACTATGAATCTCTCTGTGATTTAAAACATTTTTGTAACTGGAAGTATATGTCTGTGACCAGCGTTCGCGAAAACAAAAGGCTATTAAAGACTTCTGTAGGCACGATGTAAATCACTGTATTTATTAGCTGTCATGTGAAATGTGTATTACTTTTCTTCATGAGCATTATTTCACATTCAGAATGTTGACATCTGCGATAAGACGATTTATGAAATTGCGTGTATTCTGGTTCCAGGTTTCAAGTATTAAATTTCCATCATTTTTGCGTTCACTTTCTTGTTACCTAGCAAAACAGTACATTACAATAAGAACGTGCTCAAATTTGTAAGCAAATACTAACAAAAAATAAGACTGTGAATTCCTCTTCAACAGAATATGCGAAAAGGATACCAAAATGCACTTTATCAATGATGAAATCATTTTGCAAATGCAAATGTTAAAAGTTACAGGAAGAACATTTAGGTGAGGAACTGCAGGCAAGAAATAAATGCAAATTTAGATTTGCTGCATTTTATTTTTTACATAATTTTTTGCTATTTTTGTGCGTTCTTTGCTTGGCAGCCTTTTTCACACTGCATATTTTGTGCATAGAAATTTTATGTAACGGCTGTGGGTGTAAAATAAAAGTATCTTGAAGTATTTTAATTAATTCATAAGCTTTTAATTTCAATCAATTCTAAATAGGTAGCTATCGCAAAATGTACAAATATTACTGCAGGAAATTGCATTCCTCATGATCATCTCTGATAATTCTGCTCAACATTTGAACCGTAAACATTAACTTTTGAGAATTCTTATGAAGAGTTAATTGTCATTCTATCTCAACAGTCAACTTGATTTGTGAATTTAATGTAGATTATGCTACCCAAGTCGTTTAAGACTCGAACGCCTCAGATATTCTTCTGGCGATCAAACCGCCAAAGGGATGGGACGCCTTCGTGGAGAATTCACGTTACACATGGGGAATATCACGAAAATACGCAGCCAGCCCATTCGCCTGAGATCGAACCCAGGTCGAACTACCTATGCTCAGCGATGTTTCTATGGCTCAGTTTCTTTCACAAACCCTCTATGAAGTTGCACAGAGTCCATGCATGCAGAGAATCCAAGCAGTTTTGTTATATTAAAGTAGTATATTCCAAATCTATTGTTAGTCAACTGATGTTAACAGGAGAATGTCAGCGGATATTACCAGGATTTTCTAGATATGCTATAAAAATAAGTAAAATTATTTAAATTTAGCAAAATTCAAGTTTCTTTTTACTAATTTTTGTGAAAGGTTTCTTTAGAATTCTCTCCATGAAAGCCTTCTAAATTAAAAAATAATAGCTCCATTTTTACTTTTCGACAGAATATAGCCTGTCTTCATTTTTAAAGAACTTTGCTGAATGTGCTTCTCCTTGTATGAAAATTCCAATGCAGTGTGGAATATTAAGCTCCAAATAAAATTTAATAAGCATTATTATTATGAGACGTCATCCAGTTATTAAAAAGCTTTTTGAAATTTCTGCCAAATAGGAAAACTACCAAAAAGGTCAGCTCCTCTCCTTTTAGTTTTGTTCACATATCACTCATGTTAATTATATGTTAATATGTTAATTATTTCATGAATTAACTTAATATTTTAAGTATTTTTCACTAGGTGTTATGTAAACAGAAAAATACATTTCATCTTTGTGTATTCTTTGTTTTCGGAATGTAATTTTTTATGTATTTAAAAAGTCTCTTAATGTTTTAGGGAAGGAACTAGAAAACAGAGATAACCTTGAATAGCGTTCATTGATTAGAACCGTAATTAATTACGGAGATATAAGACCAAATGAGTGTAATTTTTAATTCAACTGTATGAATAAAATGTGGAATTAAAATAATATATTAAAATAATTTCTTCCATCGAAGAAGATATAATTTCGTCTGGCTTTTTTTTTCCGCTACAACATAACAATATCATTCGCCACTGAGAGCTTCAGTCAATGGTCCAGTGCTTGGAATTTTTGAAGAAAGGGGGTGGAATTAAAAATTTTGGACATTATCTTGTTATGCATCTTTTAATCCTTCTGCTGCTATTCTCCCAAGACTTCTACAATATTGAATCATTTTTTGGTTCAAGAATTCGAAATATTTTCTAAATCTACACATTCATTTGAAACCAAAAAAAAATTACTTATCGATTCAAATGCGGCAATTCACGAGACTTTTTATAAATATTGAAATTTATGTTTACTTTTAAAAAAACTGATAGAATTCTCTATCGATTAACAGTCTTAAAATAAACGTAAACCTGCAAACTGAGATAAAAGGTGTATAAATTCATTTATATTTTATCAATAGTGTCTACTACTAAATTGTCACATTAACCATTGAATAAATTATACACATCCTTAGAATAAATTGTATAAGCCAAAACGTCGGGCGCTGAGGCACTTACCTGATAAAATAATTAGCATAAGTATTGTAATCCAATATGCTTCCATCATAACATCATCAATTGTAGCATTCAACACGCCGCTTCGTTTGCGGTTGATAGTAAATCTACTTGGCTTCGCGCCATTGCTGTGACGTAGCGCGTGTCATGTGACTACATGAGGAAGAATTCTGTGGAACTTTTTTTCCCACATATCTTTTCAGAAGTTTGGAGAGTAAAATGGAATAAAGAATTAAAAAGTCATCTGCTAAAGAGTTTATGTCCGGAAATAATGCAAAATGCATGAACCGAAGAATTCATTTGCGCTGTAGTTGTTTGCTAGCGATGGTTTTTTATTTTTGTGCTATGTAGTGCAGCTGGGGTATTCTGATAGCGCAGTTTATATATAAAGAACATCGTACGATCGTCGGTCTGTTTCTTTAAAGATGAATACGCCATCTTGCCCTAATTGACAGCATTTAGGCATTTAGGTCATTGTAAGGAAGTGCTCAACTTGCAGTTTTAAATTTGTAACAATTGTTATCTTGTAGCATTAACCTGTGTTCCTAAGCCATTTGAAATGCTTCCCTCTTCTTCCTTCCCCCCCCCAAGCATTCATATATAAACTGATGATCTCGGTTAAACGTAGCGCTCAAAACAGTTATTTTCTATAGAGCCTTAACACATGGAAAAATTTAAATTTCGAGTGTAATATCTCGTGCCAATTATAATGTTTAAAGTGAATAAGAGTTTATTGCAATGTAGGGAATTTATAAGAAAAAATCAGTGTAGTAGAATGGTTCCATAAAATATCTTTTTCAGGATAACTATGAAAGATAATGTAAAATAAATTCAAATAATAAAATAAGTTCAAGCTTTCGTAACTTTAGATAATTTTAGAGAAATTTAAAACTGTTGAAAATAAACAAAATAGAGATTTCCCACTGAAAATTCCAAAAATACTATAATAAAATTCATGCTTATGCAGAACGCAGTTGTAGAGCCTATTAAACCTTTTTATCTAAGCAGGAAACACAAAATACTACCGATACCTTGACTGGGGGTCGAACTTAGGCTTTCCGAATGCAGTTGGACTTGCATCTGGTTACATCACGAAGACTCCCATTTAGGAAGGAAAAAATTCCTTACAAATTATCCAGTTAGTCATCGATTAGAGCTTTTGAAAATGTAACAGGCTGTTAGTTTTTTTAATCTTATGAATTGTAAAAACGTAAGTGATTTAGATGCACAGCACCAATGTTATAAACGTTTAACTTCTTTGTTATTGTGTTATTATGTTAAATTTATAGAATGTTTCATTGACTGCTCATATTTTCATATACTAAATAACAGGAAGGGTAGTCTACTGATATATAATGTGTATACATTTATGATGAAAAAAAATTTTAATTGATTCAACTAAGTTATGATTAGCTAGTATAATGTTACCAATCAATTCCAAGCTTCTAAGGTGGTTATGTTGCAAATTTTGCTTCTGTTTTCTCCATCCTGCTTGTGCAGTCAGTACGTTTTATTGGTTTATTTCTTTAACCAGTCATGGAAAAATACATGAAGACTATTTGAGTAAGATGAGTGATTTCTTCGTAGGAAATTTCTAATAAAACTGTCTGTTCCCTATGGTAGACATAGGAAAAACCACGAAAGCACACATGCATCCCCTGCTTATTCACATGTTTTGATTGAAAAGGCGCATTTATTTTATTAGTGAAAGGATTCAGCATTTTTTATGCTTGCATCAGTGCAAGTATTGTGAATCTCAGCATAGCTGTTTTTGGCTTTAAATAAATCCTTACTCTGGGTGCCATTTCACTGTCTTTTAATATTAATTTTAAATTTATGTTATTAATTAATTAAAAACTATAGGATATGCGAAAGAATTTATTTACTTACTATTTTTCGGACTTGTATTTAAACTCAAATACACTTCGTAGGTGGTTTGTTACATTTCGAGCAACCAGCAGCAGCATATAGGGGTTGGTGCATACTTAACATAGTTTCACGCGGCTGATACAAAGAAATAAACACATAAATGATAAAATGGAATGTATATTCTTCATTGTTATTTAATTACACTAATTCCAATTATGCGAAAATTACTGCAACATAGCGAGCCATTCCACACGGTCGTCACAAGAACAAAGTTCTATTCACAATTAGTTTTGTTGCCACATGCAACAAGTAGTAAACAGAAATATACGCATATCCTAAACCACTAAATAATAGATATAAACTAACGGTAAATGGCAACAGTCAGATAAGTTTTGAAAGAAAACGGTTTAAAAAAAAGCTAACAACTCAAACGTTAGTTAGAGATTCGACAGATTTTTTGTATGGACATAACTTTTCCTCTTGTCCCAGCGTAAATTTTGTTATGCGACTTTTTATTAATTTTGGCATATAAGTTTCTTTGTGTAGTTTTTGTGTTTAACTAAATTCCTTTTGTTAAATGTTCAGAGTTTGCTCTGGTTAAATTTTACCAGTTTTTGTTTAACAGTTTTACAGCTAGCAGTGAAAACAACGCTACATAGAAAGAAATTGTCGTCCAACGATGGGCCTCGAAAATTTAAAATTATTCAAAAATAAAAGCCTTACTCTTTACCGAAACTCGAACTCAATTTTTAGATCATTGTACGAAGTAAAAAGGAAGTATTATAATTGCGAAAATTTTCGGGTATTATATTTCAACAAAAATATTCATTTTGACGCTATCGAATGCAATTTAACGGTGTTTTTGCGTGATATCTGAACTAAGGACAGAATAAAGGACTCTTTTCCCCCCAAAAATTGGAAAACTGATTTAAAATAGATTCTGAAAAGATTTTTTTTCGTGGCGTCTGTGCGTACGTACGTATATGTAGATGTATGTATTTATCTCGCATAACTCAAAAACGAATAGCCTCCGAATGTTGAAATTTTGAATATAGGACTGCTATAACATGTAGATGTGCATCTCCAATTTTGGTTGCAATCGGCCGCACCAAAAGTATATAAATATATGTATATATTTACTCTGTTACTCGGCTCAGTGAGCACAGTTTTTTAATTCTTATATGTTTCTAAACTGCGCATTTGTTGCTTTAAAATTGATTGAATTATGTTGCTCTTATCTTCCATTTAAGGTTTTTATTCCTTTAGTAAATCTGCATTTAATAGTTGTAGAATTTTCTTTAAATCAGTCCAAAGTTTTTGTCTAGAATGTTTTGTAGCATTAATATTCCAATTGTGCATGCGTGCAGAATTAGCGTAAGAATTCAGTTTAGAGAAAAGCATTACTGTTTCGAGATGGGGTTGTAAACAATGTATAGTACTCCTTCGTTACAGCAACCCCAAACACATTTGGCGATTTTAGATTCGCGCAAAAATCTCAGCTATAATTTCGCTAAGCCTGTGAAGCGAGAATGTAAAAATAAACAACGTAGTGTATAATAATAACAATAATATACACATGTCCTTTCCTAAGAAATTTTTTTTAAGAATTCTTATCCTTGTTATTATTATTTTATCGCATGTAATTGTTTCAGTCAACTGCAACACTTTTTGCACGTATTAAGCTGTTTGTTACACCATTTCATGTGTGTCAGCTCCTCTGCTCAAAAATACATGACTGATAGCAGTGACGAACTGTATTCTGGAACCGATGAACCAATTTCCAACATGGAGGCCGTTCTTCTTTCTGCAATTTTTGACGTTGGACTTCCAAATGGTTTCATCGTGAGCGTAAAGTTTTATGTTGTGGCGATTCTCGCATACTCATTTGTCAGGTAAAAGACTTCTTTCTTGAAAACGTTATATGGTATCCACCTCATTACTTGGTAAATTAAAGATTGTTAACGCAATATTCTCACACACACGCACACACACAGACACATGCGCACGCGCGCAAACGCACGCACACGCACACACGCGCGCGCGCACACACACACACACACAAAGAAAGCAACGAATATATCTTTAAATAACCAATGCGAATTCAAAGACGTCATCAAAAATGAATAATACAAGAAGATGTGGTCAGAACACGGTGCTAATATACGATAACGTGGCGCGATACAAGAACACGCAGCCAGATTTTGGCGAGATAGCTCGGTTGATTGTCGATTCAATCTCGGGGGCCGCTATAACAACGAAGTATCCAATGTATTCATATTTTTCTCTCATTTAACAGCCTAAAAATTACTTAGAAAGTAATTTCTCTGATAGATATACACTTTTTATAAATAAAATTCTGCAAAGCATTCTTATAATAACTATTTTTGACTTTTTCAAATAATTTCCTTTTTTTATATCTCTCTTACGTTTTCCCCTCATCCTCACATTATATTCTTTGTAATTATGTTTAAAAATATAATGATTTTATATCAAATGAATTATGTTTATATTATTCTGAAAATGTGAGTATATTTTAATTAGTTTTTTGATGTACAAATCATCCATATTTAAACTACAAATTTGAAAGGAAACAAGTGCTAGCAAAACTCAGGCATGACTTACTAATCCGCACAAACCTTGGTCCTCCGATTTTACAGTATGAATGTTAAAAACTCGATTATTTTTACTCAACGGGGCAAAACGCATAAGTTTTTAAAGCAGCGATTTTTGAAGATTTGTGGTTTTTGCATGCTGACGATGATGTAGTCGTAACCATGTATGTATGCAATAGATTTTTAATACGAGGGCGTGGAACATGATGGCAGTGTAACGGTGCATAAAGACGGTAATCATAGACACATTCTTAACATAAAATATACAGCTTAATGAGCGGAACGTGCAACTTCGTTCCTAAGCTTTAATGACTTTTTTATATATATCTATAAAATAGTTGAAGAAAGTAAAGGAAGCGCCGACATGATAAATTCGCAGAAAGAGAATGGAAGATATCTACTAATATGTTCCCAGTGGACTTTTAATTGTTCTCGAAATATTTTAAATTTCGTCTTGTTTATTAATATGAAAAAATAAATAGACTATTTATAAAATGCTTATTTTTCAGGCCTTTAATTCATACAAATTAACAAGAGTGTTAAGAGATATAATTCAACGCAGGTGTCATTGTCAATGAAGCATAATTTAGCATATTCGGTGGTAGTCAGAGAAAGATTTATGAGTATCAAGGCAACAGAAATCGAATACATTGGGACAAGCTGGCAAAACATCCTCAGAGTGGAAATTTGTATTAAGTCCGGATCATGCTGAGAAACGTCGTATCCAACACGCCTACTGCAATCCTCTTTTCTCCTAAATATTCTTATTCTATTCCAAGAAGCAGAGAAGAATTGCATGCATTGATTATACTTCGAATGTTAAGTTAACAATTATGCAATTTTGGTTTGACCTAATCCTCATTGAATAATTAAAGATTTAATTAGTAAATTTTAGCATTAATATTGACGGAAGCTTTATATAATTAGCGTTATTAGCGTTACATGGCACGCGGCAAGGAAGTATTTTGAAATGCGTAGCTTAGAAAGATTTGTTGTGTCTTACTCTTTTAGGATAGAAAGTGGAAACAACCAAATTAAAAAGGAGAGTTAAGGGGGTATTGCAAATCAAAGTCAGTATTTTATTTTACTTTTTTTAAAAAAAATCTTACATAATACTCTCTCGTCAAAGAGAAAATTGGCTTAGTTACAAAAAACTTTTATTAGAGGAAAACCATAATATGCTAGAAAAAAATTACCATACAGTATATAAGATATTTCTCCCGCCTTTTTCACATGCCCTCGTGGTGATCGCCTTCTTCGCATGCCTTCGCGTAATCGAGAGGTCCGTGGTTCGATTTCCGGCGAAGGTGTTGCTCATTTTTCATCCCTTCTGCTTCCGAAATAACCTAATGACTCTACCAGTGGCGCTCGAACTAAAAGGTGAGGGATGATGATTCTCCACCACCACGATTTGGCGATTGGGGCTCCTAATCCCCAGTCACCTTTTAAAAGGGGGTATATAAGGTATTTCTCACGCCTTCTTCGCATGCCTTCGTTGTGTAGTGGTCAGCACGCTCGACGTTAACCGAGAGGTTCGTGGTTCGATTGCCGGCGAAGGCGTTGTTCATTTTTCATTCTTCTGCTTTCAAAAAATTTCTAATATTTCTACAAGTATATAATTTAAAGTATTCAACACAATTTAAAAAGTTTTAAAAGTATGAAAGACATGCGTTGGAACTCTACTGATAGTTTTCTTATCTGCTCCTGGATAAAGACCAGAGAATTGGCATCTTTATTAAATTATTTGCGACAGAAAAGTAATTTTCGGAGAAAAAGCATTTAAGCGTTAGAAAATGAACAGAAAAATATACTGTAAAAATATAATTAAAAATATACATCCCTGTTTAAAAAGTATGAAAAGTGTGAATGATAAAAATTGAAGCTTTGTTGATGGGTAAAAGCGCTGCTGATATTTCCTTTTCTGCGCTTTGATAAAGATCAAAGAATTGTTAACCTTTTTTTGGTGGTTGTTGTTCTAATTTGAATTTTTTTACAGAATTGATATCGAGTTTGTGCTTCATGTTAGGTAGCTGTCCACCTTTGAAAAGATTAAAAATTAGTATTCTATTTATTTTATTCTATTCCATTTCCTCCCCCTCTCTCTCTCTCTCTCACACACACATACATATATATAAAATATTTATATACCGGGTGACCATAATTAAACTGACAGTGCTCCCAGTGTTCTGTAGCGCGATCTTTTTGCGAGAATGACGCCACATTTTGTAGGAAGATTAAACAAGACGGGGACGAAGGATTTCGCGAAAAACAAATTAGTTCCAAAAGTCACCTATAGGGGAATATTTGGCACTGTGTAATAGAAAATAGAATGTTAACAAATGCAAATTAATACGAAATAAAATTACCTTTTATTATGCACATTTTCTGATTGAGTTCAAGTGCAATATGGCAACACTTTTAAAAAAGCGTAAAATTCTACATAAACACCGATAAAGTCTCGTGATCTGCAATATCACGTATGCGGAGCAGAAGAAGTTCTTTATTCAAATTTCACGTTACATCCATTGGCACAGTGCCAGTTGCTTGGGTTTCAAAAGGCAATGTGTTACGTTTCGAATCGATCCGATTGAAAGTTTATGTGCAATGTCTCCTTCTTTAGTCGAGCGTGAGGTACTGGTCAAATTCTTTTACCTCAACCAGTGCAACGCGTCATCCGCTCTTCGTGCTTTTAGAACGCACAGAAAAATGTATAAAGGTAATGGTCCTGTGCCAGTTAATGGGCTAAAATCAATGGTTGCGACGTTTGAGAAAACAGGTGCTCTGAAGGTTCAGTCAGGCAGAGGACGAAAACCTGTACCACAGAATACATTCGCAGCAGTTGCCACGGCGATTGTCGACAGAGGACAGACAATATTGCTGCCACCTCTAGCGCTCGTAGAGTAGCTCGGAATATGGATATGCCTTACAGTACGGTATGGAAAATCTTACGAAAGATTATCAACTTCTATCCGTACAAGATCAGCCGTGTACAGGAGTTACTGTACCCCGACCATGATAAGCGACTGACTTTTGCTCTCACCTTTCTTGCCAGAATGGAGGTGGATGCTGCTTGGCTGAAGAAAATCTTATGGGGAGACGAGGCCCCTCTTTTACCTGAATGGAACTGTGAATACCCAGAACTGCCGAATTTGGGATGACAAATCACCACATGCAGTCACAGCAATTCCCTTACATTCACCAAAGGTAACTGTTTGGTGTGGGTTCGCAGCGGAATTTATCGTAGGTCCATTCTTCTATGAGAATATTACCCCGACAGGACCGGAAACCCGTTCTGTTACCGGAGAGAAATATCACCACATGTTGAACAGCTTTGTCATTCCGGCACTTCAGCAAAGACAATGCCTGGGGAAAATGATTTTCATGCAAAATGGAGCCCCTCCACACGTTGCTCTACGGGTGCAACAGATGCTACGACAGAAATTCACAACAGAAAGAGTCATTAGCCTCTACTTTCCAAATGCGTGGCCACCTCGGTCGCCTGATCTTACCTCATGCGACTTCTGGCTATGAGGTTACCTTAAATCCAAGGTCTATCAGTGTTTGGCCCAGGACCTGGCTACGTTGAAGGATAACATATCACGGACTGTACGGGAGATTCCTGCAGACATGTTACTTTCTGTTGTTGTGCATACTGTGCACAGAATGCAATATGTTGTCCACAACAACGGCAGCCACATTGAACCTCATTTGAATGCAAAATAAAAGGTAATTTCCGTATTGATTTGCATTTGTTAACACTCTATTTTCTATTACACAGCGGCAAATATTCCCCTAGCGGTGACTTTTGGAACTAATTTGTTTTTTTGCGGAAATCCTTCGTCCCCCGTCTTGTTTAAAATCTTCCAACAAAATGTGGCGTCATTCTCGCAAATAGATCGCGCTACAGAACACTGTGAGCACTGTCAGTTTAATTATGGCCACCCGGTATATATATTTTTAGATACATATATATATATAAATATATTAGCTATAATAAATAATATATAATTACAATACAATTTTTTTAGAATCCGATATAATCATATCTAGTATTAAGATCCTTTTGATAGTTAGATACTGTTCTTATAGAGAATTCTCGACCTTTTTTAATTATGTGTATTTCAATTACGTTTGGATTTAGTAATTTCACTTACGTTTTCAATTCTTTGGATACGTTCTCTTTGTTTAAAGGTAAAATTTTTATTTGAAATTTACACTAAAGTATTTGATTATTTCACTTTCGGTTTCAATTCTTTGGATTGAGTACTCTTTGTTTAAAAGTAGAATTAGGTTTGGAATTTACTTTGTTTTTTTATCTTGCTTCGGCGAGGGGACAGAATTTTCAGGTGAACTATTATAATTACAATACATTGGAATGCTTCATCGACTAATTCAGGGTACAGAAAAGCAAAGATTTTTTGTGGAAGAGGGATTTCAATTGATTTCAGTGCTCCTTCTCCTGCCGAAGTAGTATTGAATTGATTGAATTCCTCTTCTATTATGTTCTTTTCTTTAGATCATTATTTTTAAAAAAAAATTAGGGTATTACTTGTTTCAAAATGTTTAGTTTTAACATTGATTAAATTCTTTTTTTTTGCATTTTTTTGAATTTTATGAAATTTATTATTTATGAGTTTGAAATTTTGGTCATTGAATATATATATATATATATATATATATATATAACTTTCTCAATATATATATGTATATAGTATTTTAGATTTTGTTTATGTCATATGTTATGTCTTAAGCAGACTAATTTCTTTCTAATAATAGACTTTTGTTCATAACTTATATTCTGACTCTAGCAGAATAATTAATTTGATCCTTACTTGGAAAAGGACGAAACACTCTCATTTAACTTGGTTATTGTTATTTGATAGTGGATTGATTTCTTCCCCTTGATAAGTCAATTAATCTACGATCAATGACAATAGCTACCTTTTCAGTACTTTAAATGTAACTTTTTATTTTTACTATTTAAAAATTGTACGGTTCGAAATACTATTTCTATATAGATTTTAAATAATTTTTACTAAAATGGAAATCTAATTAAGTACTATCTTAAAATACTGCTCAAATTACTAACTAAAATTCATTCCAATAATTTATCGCTTTAAAAGAGTACTAAGAAAAATTTATTCCAATAATTCATCTTTTTAATTAAATTTCTATTCCTTGGAGATGATATACGAAAAACCTTTTCTAATACTATATATAAACACATATATAAGCAATTTCTAAAAATATTTTATAATTTTAAAAAATTTTAAAATTTTCATTTTTATTTTATATATTAGTGAAGGCTTTCTACTTTCTTTGTACATTTCAAACCATTAGCTAGAAAGCAATTCATTTCTATTGTTTGATAAAGTTTTAAAGCTAATTTTAACTAAAGCACACGAATTCTCTCGCCAACTTTATGGTAGCCCGGACCCAAACTAATTTTCCCGCCTTCTTAATCTAGCATCCAACATGCCTACTCCCACCCTCTTTTCTCCTAAATATTACAACCGTAGTCCATTCCATAACAACAAAAGTTGAAGAACACTGCCATTTTGGGTAAAAATATACTTACGGGTGCCCCTTGGCAAATATAAACAAATTTTGGCGGTACATGGACACCGGGTTTGTGCGATTCTTTGACTTGTTCTTTTGGCGTTGTTCCAAAATTCGCCTCTACACAAAGCCAAAATAACAAGTCAAAGAATTGCATAAACTTGGCACCCATGTACACATCCACCTATTTTCACTTAAAAAAATCAGAGCATTGCGCAGACTTGGCATGCATGTTCTTGGCTTGCCTTGACTTTGTCCATGTACGTATCGATCTATTTTCACTTAAAAAGTCAAAGGAGCAGCTTATTCTACACTAGAGCCAAACAAAAAATATACAATCTCAATAAACTACATTTTAAACCAAACAATGATATAACATAAAAAAAGGAAATTCATCTTAACACTACACAAAGCAAATATCGACTTACCGTCACTTCAATTCACAAAAATAAAAGTAAAGAATATCTTCCATAGTACCGGTATCCTCCGGCGTTCGATCATACACATTTCCTTAGTACAAACAGGACACTTATAATTCTGTTGAATTACATCCAACAGTTTCTTTTCTTCTGTCTTCAACCAGATAAAAAAATAATAATAAAAAAAAAAACCTAAAGGTTTTTAGATTTTAAATTACGTCCAAAGGGACGTTTTTTAACGTTTTGTGTGTTACTTTTATTTATTAAATATCATGTTCTTCGCACTTAAAGCACAAAATTCAGTTCAACAGCAATATCGCAAAATAATTTTAAAATGAGTATATCTTTAGAATTTCCGATACACAGTTCCGCGCGCTTTAGATAAAAAGGTTCCCCCCCCCGTAGAGTGATGCCATTGCTCGCTTTTAAATCGTTTCAGTTTGTTCATCAAAAATTCGTTAAAGTTTTACAAAATATGAAATAGATAATAAAACATATTCCAAATTCCAAATCTGGGCTTCCAGATACGCATATTCGTATGGAAATGTTACGTTATTCAAAATTGGATGGCTCTAGGTACCGTTGTTTTGTCACACTTGGAGAAATATACCTACATTTATGAAGATTCTTCATTATTTAATTTCTTTAAATATAGTACAAGGCTGCAGGATTTAGTGGCAACAGTTTGAAAAGTGATTCAGACTTTTAATTTTAATTCAGACTTAACGCAAAATCGCAAAACGAAAACAATAGTCCTTGAGGGAGAAAGCCCCTTAGACTTCCGCTGTCTCGTTCTGTACCACCAAAAACCTATTTTAAGCCACCGGCAGCCATTTTACGATGCACAGCACACAATATACGCCACGTGCACTGCGCAAAAAACAAAAAGGGGGGGGAGACAGTATCTATATCTTCAGCTCAATTGGGCCGATTGACGAAATTCAAATTGCGTTTTGCATGTCTCGAAAGCGCGACTTAGGATATGCATTAGATTTATACATAGCATTGTTCTAATATAGGTATTTTGACGCAAAAAACCGACTTTTTCTGTAACGACATAACTTTTTTTTTTTTTCAATATTTCGTTTCTACGACTCAAATTATGCCAAACTGCCAAGTTTTGTAAAAAATCGCACGAGTAGTTTTTAAAAAATTAGCTCTCAAAATTTTAGCTCCTCAATATTAATTCAATTTGGTATGTATTTATTAATATCTCTTTTTTTATGAAACTTATTTGGTTCCTTCTTACACAGTTCGAAATTTAGGTTAATTTCAAATAAAATTCACCCATTTTTTTTTATGATTTATTTTTAAAATTTGTATTTTAAAATTATTTTTATAAATTTTTCGAAAAAAATTTTGAATTATAACCTATAAAATTTTTATAATCGTCTTAAAGTAGATGCATTTCTAAACATACAAAATTAGAGCTTTTTATTCAAAATTTCCGAAGACATACATGAATTTATATGTTGGCGCGTTTTGAAATTTGGCATATTTGTTGAAAGTGATAATAAACGAAAATGTGGTTTACTCAGTTTGTTAAAACTATTTGGAAATAGGACGATGCGACTTTTGTTTCCTCTCATCCACAATGTAAAAAGGCAGGAATTGTGTGACTTTTTCCTCCTCTGCGCAATGGAAGGGAAGGAAAATAGGTAGCCACATATTAAGAAGTTCGCCGAGTGAATTATTCTTTGCTCAAACTGAAAAAAATTCGCTAAATTTTTTAATTTCTCCGTAAATTTCGTACCAAATTTTACAAAATTTAATATTTAGGTATAATTTGAGTCGTAGAATCGAAATATGGAAAAACGTTGGTATTTTATTTCAGAAAAGTCCGATTTTGTGTCAAAATACCTATATTAAAACAAAGCTATATATAAATCTAACATATTCCAAGTCGCGCTTTCGAGACATGGAAAACGCAATTTGAATTTCGTCAATCAGCCCAGTAGAACGGAAGATATAGAACTGTCCCCTCCTTTTTTTTTTTCTCGCAGTGTACATCCTAACTGATACCCAACAAATATTTTCTCATCAGTCAAGCTCACCGCAATCACGTAACGAATTACATCATAATAGGGTTTCTTTAACATTCAACTATTCAGGTTAGCATAAATGAAACTACAACTTAGCGATAATCCAGAGACCCTTAGATATATTCTAACCCCATTTTGCTCTCTGATTCAATTTAGCAAACATGTAAGTTAACTTTAATTCATTTTTTGCCCTTTCTAAAGGTATTATAATTAGGTTGATTTTAAAGCTCTCCTATATTTTTACAATTTTATTTTAGTATAATAAGAATATTTAAATTTATTCTTATTTCACACATTATTACGCGGTTTAAATTAATTTTTTGTTTACTTAGTTTTGACATTGTTTCACTATAAGAAGCAGCGAAAGTGCTGGGGAATGGTCTCCTTATGCAAGAATATTTAAATCTGTTCTTGAGTAGTACTTTGATTCAGTTTGGCCAGCTTCTAAATAATTACTTAATTATCGTATTAAGATTTGTTCTTAACTTTGAATCTGTTTTGGCTCTATATATTCCTGGCTTGAGTTTTTCAATTGGTTCCTGCATATTAAGACGACAAAACACATTCGTTCTTATTAATTATTGTTAATTAATCGGAAATTGGTTGGTTTCCTCGTGAAAAATCAATTAATTTCGGTTTAATAGCAATAATTATCAAATTTTTTTCTTCACGTGTTCGTTTCATACTATTTTCATAAATCTACTTTTAATCTACTACTACTAAAATTATCTTATGTTAGGAAAAATTGTGCATGATAGTAATATTGTCTCATGTTAATTGATAGTGGAGAATTAAAGCTGGAGGAAAAAAATTCCGAAAGGGCAATTAAAGTTACGAAAAAATGTATTAACTGGAGTATCAAGTATAAACTATTACTCACTCTATGTTTAATACTTCAAACAGAACTTTTAATTTTTTAGGTACTATATCTATACAGCAAGTAAAAACTTTTGAAGATAAAGATGTGTGTGTATATATATGTAAGATATAACAAAAGATATAACAAAATACGATAGCTGCTTTAAAAAAATAATCTTCGATCTCAAAATTAACATTCTAGATTTTGTGCTCGCCCCCTAAATTCATCTGTTCTCTCAAATTCGAGATCTTTCTGTCGTTATGCTGCGTGAAAAGAAAAACTAAAACTAAAATTAAGCGATCACAAATTACCTGTACTTGTACGTCAGATTTAGTATTGTTACGGATTTTGTATTTATTTAGCTATTTGTCTGGAATTGTAATTAGAATTGTTTTATTTTCCCGTGCAACGCAGACGATTATGAAAAGAAATCTACGCGGAAAAGTAAAAATACAAGAGCGCGTGCATTCTTGAAATTTCTGTTGACATCGAGAAAATAGATTTTATCAGAATGTTCTCGTGAATAATTAAAAAGCTTATAAAAGTCGAATTAAAACACCTCAGCTCAGTTGCTGTTGTTTTAAGCGAACTGTTTGTTTACATAATGCTGTTTTTGTTTGTAGCGAATTCGCTGTGATAGAATTAGTTTCTTTATTTTGAATTGAATTCTGTTTAACGTTTGAGATATCGTGATTTTGTACGAATATTCCTGAGTAAATATTTCACCATTTTGTTTTATTTCTTATGAAAAGAATAAATTTTATTAACTTTTTAACGAGTTATGCATTCAATCCATTACGAACCCGTACGCACGCAACAATATAAATACTCTTGGCACAATAACTACATCATTACTCTGCTGCTTTCCTTTCCCTAGCTTCCGCCATTGCTAACGAATCTTCTATGCTCCGCTTGTCCTTCTAAAATGATATCGCCCCCATTAACCTGTGTAAATTGTATATAAGAAATTATCGTAATTGCTATGATTAAAGAGTATATTATCTACGAGGAATTATACTAGTGTGCCTGGAAATCTGGAAATAAAGATAATAAATGGCTGAACTTCTGTTTGGTATCAACTTCTTCCTCATACCCTCTCTGCCATCGAGACTGTCAGTTTTTCAAGTACCCGGATTGCAACTACGCAGTAAAAAATATCACACACACAGACATGTATATACATAAGTTTTTAATAATGTCTACAGAAATGATGATGTGATATAAAAATGAATGATGTAAAAATTATGTGTAGACCATGTAAACATTATGAGCAAATTTGTGCATAACAATAACTTTTTCAGAAAACGTTTGAAACATCTTATTATATCAAAAGATGGCTGGGGATGGGAGATTTTGGTAAAGCAATAACTTAAATTGTGAGAATTTTCTCTGGAGGAATGCAGTGTCATTTAAATTATATTGATTATAAATGTGTAACGATGTATGGGACTAGAAGAAAATTTCGCGTCTCCTTTTTTACGAAGACGTCACTCAGAAATTTCATATTAGGAAAGCCGAAAACATAAAAGTACTTTACTACGATCTGAAATTTCTAGCCTAACAAAGTATCGCTGAAGAATTTTATTTAAAGATAAAAATTCATAATGAGAACTGAAGCATGAGAAATATGCAAAACTAATTAGGCATGGTGCGTTGCAAAAGTAAAGGTGAAGAATTTTCTAATTGAAAGAAATTTGCGAGGCTTTTATGAAGATTTAATATATTAGATTTCTTTTTTCTCACTCTAAAACGTTCCACTAGATAAGACCAAGTTTCTTTCGCCGATTTGTTTTCCAAAATGAATGTATTTGCTTTCCAGATAAAATAACAATAAATAATTTATTTAAATAGGATATGTTTAGATAATACCACAAAACAAATTGCAACTGTAAACGCAGAAAATGGCTGGATATGAAATGTGACAGTATTACTGCGTACACCAGCTATTGAGTTATCAATATCTTCAAAAGTTGAATCTGGAATGTCGCCTTCTGTTGTCTCACTATCCGGTGGAAGCGGGGGCTCCTCACAGTTAACAGTATTATTGCCACAGACCATCTCGACTAGGTGATTATTCAGCGTGTGAAAAGTAAAGGAAACGAAAATTGTTGCGTTGTCACTACATTTATCGCTCGTAATATTCTTGAAGCAATCATGAAACCAGGAATAGAAGCTGAAATTAAAAAAAATGAAACCAGTTATTCCATAATGTGTAAAAGATTAGACATTATTAATAGCTCAAACATTAAATAGCGCATATTTATTTATTTGAATGATGAGAAATATTTCCTATGGCACTCCAAAATATTAACCTTTATTATATTTTCAATTATTCTCACTGGAAAATCATATGCTTTAAGAATAAATGGGGGATTTCATGAAGTCTCTGTAATGTATGTATTATATGAAATGGATTAAAAAGTCACCCAAAACATTATTTACGTGCACTTTTATTACATCCATACACACGGCGCCAATGTATGATAAATGCAGTGCTCTCCATAATAGAAGAGAGCACCGCTTTCTTACCAAAGACGAGTGAAGAAAACTCTATAATCATTTCTATGGTAAACCACCTACAGTTTTAGATAATTTTGTTTTTCAGTGAAAGTGGTTATCTTAGAAAGATGATGTCAAGGATTAATATTTACATATGTTCTTCGAAATACTGGTCCCTTTCAAAAATACTTTTCTAAGGGAGATGACTGCTAAAAGTGCTAAGTTTACTCTGTTTTGAATACTAAGATTAATACGTGCAATAACGCATAATATGCTCTGATAGAGTTTGCAAAAATCATCTGAGTAAGGGAAGTCAAGGTGATTGTATCGGAATTGCAACTAACAAGTACACTCACTTCCAAAAGTTAAGCGCGGAGAGGAAAATTCTATTTTCCCGAAGCCAATCAGAATTGAAGAAAATGCAATTCGCTGCACAGGTAGATGGAAGTATGCAGATATGTTAGGTAACAGCCAATCGCGCTTTCATTTCAAGAAATATACAAAAAAGGCAATCTTATAAGAAGCCAGCTTTATGAAGGGTTACAGAAACTGATTGTAAGTGCTGATAGAAGGTGTTTAAAACTTTCGTACAAATTGTTTTCAAGACATAAGTGTTTCTATGACTTCCAGAAGACGAATGGAAGATTCTGAGCGCTGGCGTGCTGTGGGGCGCATTGAAGCAGGACAGTCGATCGCAGATGTTGCTCTTTTCTTCGGCGTTCATCATTCTGTAATTTCACGTTTATGGAAACAATTCCAAACCACACAAACCTTTGTCCGAAGACCCGTAGCCGGTCGCCCAAGGATTACAACCCCCGCGGAAGATCGATATATTGCTATTGTAGCCAAGCAGAATCGCAGAGCGACCTCCGCACGTGTGACATCTATGGTTACAGCGTCCATTGGTAAGGCGATATCTGCAGCTACTGTACGCCGAAGATTACATATGAGTCGACTGTACGTCCGGGTACCTCGAGTTTGTGTTCCTCTCTCCGTCCAATCAAGAAGGGCACGATTACAGTGGTGCCGGGAACATGTCATTTGGAATGTGTCTGACTGGAGCAATGTCATGTGGTACTGGTTGGTCAAGATTTGCTCTGGAGCCAGATGACAAGCGCATAAGGATATGGCGTGAACAACGAACACGCAATCAGTCCCGAAACATCACCGGACATCACGCATTCCGAGGCGGAAGCATTATGGTGTGGGCAGGGATTTCATTAGGATATCGCACCGACCTGCACATCTTTAAACGGGGTTCTTTGACGGCTGTCCGGTATCGAGATGAAGTCCTAGAACCCATTGTGAGATTGTATGCTGCAGCAGTTGGCTCTACTTTTGTTTTAATGGGCGAAAACGCACGTCCCCATACAGCTGACATCGTCGATGACTACCTGGAGAGTGAAGAGATTACGCGTATGGCGTGGCCAGCATATTCGCCTGACCTTAATCCCATTGAAAATGTTTGGGATGCTCTCGGCCGTGCTGTATCTTCACGTTTCCCTCCTCCAACCACTCTTATTGAGTTGGAAACTGCTTTACAAGAAGAATGGCAATTGCTTAATTCTGCGAGGATTGACCACCTAATTGAAAGCATGGTCTCAAGGTGTAAACTTTGTATACAGATGAGGGGGGTCACATACCCTACTGATGTCCTTTTTTTCATTTTATGCTGTTTATTTTCACTTTATACATAATTCTGTTTAAGTTTCCGGTCTGTCATTATCTGAAACTTACAAAAGTGTAATATTATTTTCATTTCTTTATATAATTATTGATTTTGTTTTATGCATAAATATATATGCTACTTTCCTGCCGAATTTTTTATCAATCAAAGCAGTATTTGTTGATTTTTTTGCATTTTACATCTTCGTGCTTAACATTTGGAAGTGAGTGTAGTTTCCAAATTTGAGGAATGCTGTAAAATAAATGAGTAAACAAAAATCATATCTGTCTCTAAAACCATACGAAAGTACCTCGAAGCTCGAATTTTAAATTTTGAATTTGTTTTGAATTTATTTCATATTCTGCAGAAATTTGTATGCACTTTAGTTTAACAAACTCAGCGATTTGAACTCGAGAAGTGGTAACCGGTTCGAAAAAAAAAAGCATTTTTATCTCCGGCCCGCCAAATTGTTGCCATTCACCAAAATAGCAGATATTTATCATTTAATTTTAATCCACACATTCAGCTATTTGAAAGCAATGCGTTTTCACTGCTTTAAATAGAATACTTATCAAAACTCCACACACCAGCATGCTTCCGTTTAGTAAAGCGTAAGATATTTAACTTTCAAATTTAATCATTCTGTTACCGAGTAACCAACCAAATGTTTGAAAAACATTAAACGCAATTCTTAAAAATATTTTTTCTACTTTTTAATCTGATTGGTTTAAATACACCGGTCGGTTACTGAATGGATAAATACATTTAAATTCATGAGATGTCTAATTAGGAATATTAAATATTTTTACTAAATGACAATACTTGGAGTCATTAAAATTATTATGTACTTTTTCCTCTTTTATGATAACTCTTTTAGGCGGTTTAGGTTCAAAGAAATATTATAGCGAAATAAAAATTTACGGCAGCCTTTGACACTGTATCAGGGATTTTAAAGGAATGCTGTTTTTAAATATTTTGGGGATTTTGCCTGGAACTTTTTTGACGGATATGCGAAGAAAGAGGAACTTAATAATATATCTAAAAAGATAAAAATAATTGTGTGAGCAGGAAATGAGTCCAAGATTGATAAATTCCGATGCTCAGCTAGAGCGTGAAGAACCTTAACAACCTTAATCTTGGTGAGATGTTAGAATTTTTTTTTCCTTTTTTCTTTCTTGCTTGTTTTGAAAATATAATAACCTAAACGATATAGTTAGCAAACAATGGAATCCGCGCAATTGTGATACTGACAGCTAATCAATAGGTTGTCATAAAGCAGCCTCATACATTGTTTACATATGATTCTTAATGATTTCTTGTGTGGAGATTTGTTCTTTTAAATACTGCTTTCTCTATAATTTAAACCCAGATTCCAACATTATATTATTTCGAATTTCTTTCACATATCACAACATTTTCATGGACACGAAATAAAATACAGCACTGGACAATTACATTAATTTCATTTTTAAAAATAATTACAAAATTTAAATTTCGTACTGCAGATAGCTATTATCACTTTTAAGATAAATATGGCAACATACGGTAACTAGCTAATACTTATTCGCGTAAAGTTGACGCAATCTGAGGGCATCAGGTTCTAGTGAAACTCCAACTGCATTCGAAAGGCCCACGTTTTAAATGATTTAAAATACAGGATATAAGCTTTTATATATATGATATAAGCTTTTACTGCATTTGTAAGTTCTTACGTGAAAGATTTATTACCTATAATTTAAGTAGCAAAAATCCATAGCATGCCACTGATTTGGACCTCAGCGTGTAGTCAGACATGTTACGTTTCCCCTTCATATATCAATCTAATAGAAATGCACTAATTTGTAGATCTTCTGTAGGATGGAACACCTATATTTTGCAGATTATATGCATCGGATTTGAATCGTGAATTTCCATGATTGGTTAAAATGAACCTATTCAATGGTCCACAAGAAGTTCTAATCTTATCACGCTGATTTCTTCCTCTGAGAATTTTTCAAAATTGAGATTTGCAGAGGATGAATAATCTTAATCATTTCGACAAGAGAATTATACATAAGCAACAGCAAGATTTATCAGACTTGCTCACCTGAGTATGCAGAAAAATTAACGTTTCTTGTTCTGTTAATGATTCACGTATTTAAACTTCGTAATTTTATTTGCGATCTTTTTCACGGATTCAATTACACTCATGTCCATAAATTAAGGATAATTCGGAGCCACGCGGAAATCGAACTCTAAAATAAATATATCACCTGTAAAATCACTACACACATCTTCAAGAATTATATGCAAATTTCAGGAAGTAACCAGATGACAACAATGGTACGTCACAATGACGAGAGTGTAAGAGAGTGATATGTAAGGAATGGCAAAGAAGTAAAATTGTTCGCAGGCGCTTTATAAGCATTTCAGTGCAATAACCGAATAGTTATGACACAAAGGACGCATTTGGATGATTTTTTACGTGGTCGAATTATCGGCCGTCTGGAATGTGGGCGTACCCAACTGGAAGTATCAGACGAACTTGGAATCGCCCAGAGTGTCATCTCCAGGCTTTGGCAACGATTCCAAGATGATGGTAATGTGAGTAGACGTTACAGCACAGGTCGCCCCTAAGTTACAACGCCGAATGAGGACCGGTATTTGGCAGTTACTGCCAAAATAAACAATCGGAACACAGGCTCAGACCTGTCTCGTCAGCTCTCTTCAGCCACTGGTACGGCAATTTCAAGGCAGACCGTGTACAGACGCTTAGGGCATATTGGTCTATATGCTCGTAGACCTGTCAGATGCGTTCCACTTACTGCAACTCACTGTCGCCTGCGGTTAGCCTGGAGTAGAGAGCATGCATTGTGGACACCGCAGCAGTGGGCTTGTGTGATGTTTTCCGACGAGTCCAAGTTTAGCTGGTCGCCGGATTTTCATATGGAGAGCTCCAGGTACTCGTTACCACCAAGAAAACATCATTGAACGACACCGTTACGGTGGTGCAGGCGTGCTCGTTTGGGGTGGAATTATTCTGGGTTCCAGAACTGACCTGCATGTTCAAATTGGAACTATGACAAGCCAAATCTATCGGGACGTCATTCTGGAACAATATGTACGTTTGTTTAGGGGCGCCATGGGCGCACAATTTGTGTTTATGGATGATAACGCCCGTCCTCACCGTGCAAGCATCTTAAGCGAATGCCTTCAATCGGAGGATATCACCCGTATGGACTGGCCAGCATTCTCACCGGACTTGAATCCAGTAGAGCACGTGTGGGACATGCTTGGCCGACGAGTTGCAGCCCGTCAACCTCCTCCTACATGTCTACCGGAACTTCGGAGAGCATTGCTTTTTGAGTGGTGTAATATGCCCCAAGATCAGATCGATAATTTGATACTCAGCATGCCTACGCGTTGTACGGACTGTATTGCATCGTCTGGGAGACATACAATGTATTAACAATCATACCAACCGTGTAATATTGTGTTTTTGTAAATAGGTTTTTTTTTGTAATTTGCTCCAGGGAGAAAAAACCGCTATTTTCTTTAATAATATCAAACATATAGCATCTTTTTTTGCTGTTTACCTTTTGTTTAATAAATAAGCTTTACAAATAAGTGAAATTTGTTTTGCTTCTAACTCTTCCTTTGCCTGATTTTGCATTATCCTTAATTTATGGACATGAGTGTAAATAATAGCCTTTTGAACCCATTTCACATAATACGTATTCTAGAGAAACCTCATGAAACCCACTATTCGTTCTCAAAGATCTTATACATTCTAACCTTTGTTAACAACCAGTTCCAGAATCCCAGACCTTCGAATAACAAGGTTAATGCATTTCCTGATAACTAACACAAACCTTATTTCAGTAAACGTCTACTAAGGGGAAAGTTTGACAGTTCTATTTGATTAAAATGTTTTTTAATTGCCTTTTGAAGTTGTAACGTATTTATTTTTTTAATAAACCAGTTATTTTATCTTCAGTAACTATAATGTCATGTTTTCCTTTCCGGTTTCCTGCCAGAATGTTAATTTTGTTCGCGTTTATTTAAATGAGGTAGAAAGAGAAGCTAATAAAAGGATGTTTACTCAGAGCGTGTTCTGGCTGCTGATGGCCACGTTACTAGTTGATATTCTACGTTAGCCGTGTGTCTACGGCATTCTTTTATTCTTGCTAATAGTGCTTTTCACGCCACTATAGGTGAGCCAACTTACACGCTAAACTTTTCTGTATAGCCTTTGGCTATCTTGAGATTACATTTTAATTTCAGTTTGAAATTTTGGCTTTTGAGTTACGCCCTAAAATCTGGATGGTTTGTAAACACAAGAAGTACCTTCTCTTCAATTATATGAGTTCTGAACAAAAGTGTCTTTTGAACCGGTCTTACGATTTGTTGTTTTTCTAGACACAGCGATAATTCGCTTAAGTCTACGCATAGAGTCTTGACTTAGTAGATGCTGAGTAACAGAGTAAGACCCTACAGCGCTACAGACATTAATTAATAGAGATAATGAATAGAAACATAAAAACTACCTTTATGGACTTATTGTTAATTTATTAATTTTGATATGAGTAAAAAAATATTATTTTAATAATTGCATCATTAAATTTTTTCTAACGCGCAGTGCGGATCATTTGATTTTATCCATTCTTTTTTTTCCGTGAGTACTAAAACTGTCGAATAGATAAGCATGTTAAATGTTTGATAGTGCACTGTACACTGCGAGGGGGGAGTGGGACAGTTCTATATCTCTTGTTCTAGTGGACCGATTGTGTTCTTCAACTTGCGTTTTTCATGTCTCGAAAGCGCGAATTATGATATGCATTATGATGATTTATACACTCATGGGCAAAAAAATTAGCGCACCAAGAAGGAGTCGTCAAAATGAAACGAAAGTTTACATACGTAATGACTGCTTTGATATAAGTAAATGATAAGGAAATCAAAGAAAAAGGATAATTTATTTCAGAGAAAAAGGCAAAAGAACGGAGGAGTTAATACTCCGTTGGACCCCCTCTAGCGCGAATGCACGATGTGTTACGATCGGGCATTGAGTCATACAAGTTCTGTATGATGTCTTGAGACATTTCGTTACATATTTGCTGTAACCTTGCCTCTAGTTCATTCAACCTCGTGGGATGCCCAACTCATCGTCCCAAATGATCCTAGATATGGTTGATTGGAGACAAATCTGGTGACCGGGCAGGCCAAGGAAGGTGGTAACAGTGCAGAGACAGTCTTGTGACACCCTTGCAGTATGAGGCCGAGCATTGTCGTGTTGAAAAAGGGCTCCTGGGAGCCGTTGCATGAGTGGCAACACATGTGGTTGCAGGATTTCATGAACATATCACTGGGCTGCCATGGTGCCACGGAACAATACTAGGGGTGACCGTGTATTGTAAGCAATGGCACCCCATATCATCACACCAGCTGTGGGAGCAATGTGTCGTTGTACAGCAAAGGCAGGATTGAGACGTTCACCACGGGCTCTCTACACACGAACACGATTGTCATCACTGCCAAGACTGAATGTGGTTTCGTCGCTAAAGACGACCTGGTTCCATTCTGCTGCAGTCCAGTTTCCTCGTGCTCGACACCACTCCAAACGAAGGCATCGATGGGTGGGCATCAAGGATAGCACACGTAATGGATGCCAAGATACCAATTGTCCTTCCGCCAGGCGCTTTGTATGGTTCGAGAAGACACAGGGGCCCCTAGTGAAGGTGCTACCTGTGCCTGGATGGCGGCCGATGAAGCAGTTGGCTGTACGCGTGCATTTCTTACGATGTGGCGGTCTTCTCGACGACTGGTCTGTCGAGGGCGTCCTGAGCCTGGTCTTCGTGTACATGACATCGCTCGGGTCCACTGGTCCCAACACCTCCTCACAACACAATCAGAGCGGCCTAATTGACGAGCTACTGGCCTAGCTGACCACCCAGCTTACATCATCCCGACGATTCTCCCCCTTTCAAACTGCGACAGCTGCTCATATTGTCTTCAAACACGGCGTAATGGCATGTCTACCTCAGCTCTTCCTTTGTAAATGACAGTTTGTATGTATGTTGTTTGTTTTGACAATGCAACAAAGCTTTGGTTATCTGTTTTATATTCCACAGAGTACGACGTTCAACGTCCTCTACCAGCTATACGTAATGCGCAATCAGGCTGCATTTCTAATCATTTGCATATCTCCCCGACATGTACCTTCATTGCAAGTTTCGTTACGATCCCGCAATTATTTCTTGGGGCGCTAATTTTTTTGTCCATGAGTGTATATAGCATTGTTCTAACAGCTATTTTGGCACAAAATCAGACTTTTCCTGAAATGACATGCCAATTTTCTCCATATTTCGATTTTACGACTCAAATTATGCCAAACTGCTAGGTTCCGTAAAAATCGCACGAGTAGTTTTTAAAATATTAGCTCTCAAAATTTTAGCTCCTCAATGTTAATTGAATTTGATATACACTGCTCGACATTGAAAATGCAACACCAAGAAGGAGTGGTCAGAAAGTGATGAAATTTGGAAAAAAGACAGATACAGCAATAAGTGATCTTTATTTCAAAATGATAGTCATAATACAGAGCGAGAACGGCGTTGGCTCAGTATGATGTAGGACCACCGCTGACAGCGATGCACGAAGAAACACCTCTAGGCATAGAGTCAATAAGAGTGCGGATGGTGTTCTGAGGGATGGCTCTCTGTTCCTTTTCAACCATTTGCCACAGTTCGTCTTTTGAACGAGGCAGGGGCAGAGTCTGCAAACGGCGTCCAATCACATCCCACACATGTTCGATTGGTGACAGGTCAGGAGAGTACGGTGACGAGGGAAGCATCTGTATACCTTGCAGATTATATTGGCGGATACGAGCACTGTGTGGGCGTTATCCTACTGAAGGTAGGAGATTGCCACCGGCCCCAGTATATTATCCAAGTATCGTTGGGCCGTCATAGTGCCCTGAATACGAACTAAAGGTGACCTGGAATAGTAGGCAATAGCGCCCCAAACCATTATGCCACGTTGTCGCGGGAGGGGGCGTCGCACAGTTACTCCGGATTAGATCTGTCTCTACGTCAACGCCACACACGTATGCGGTGACTGTCACTGGATAAAAAGAAGCGTGAGTCATCTGAGAACATGACGTTTCGCCATTCTGTCATCCACATCGCTCCAGTCCGGCACCATTCTAAACGTTGGCGTCTATGCTGTGGGCTCAATGGCAGTTTTCTTAACGGAGGCCGTGAGTGCAGGCCACGTTCAATCAATCTACAGGAAATGGTTTTCGTCGACACGGGAACATCCAGGGTATCTTGCACATGCTGCAGAATCACGGTACAAGTGACCGCCATAGCTTGTCCGCTGATACGTCGATCCACGCGTGCTGACGTCACTCTGGCTGCATTTGCACTGCTCCTTCTTCCCACATTCCCTTGTTCCAACCATGTTCACCATAGCCGATGCACCGTGCTCGCATCCATGTGGGTATCAGCTGCGATTTGACGTAAGGACCAACCCGTCCTTCTAAGTCCGATCATCATACCCCTCGTAAAATCGTCTGTCAACTGGAAGTGACTTCATTGACGGCGGCCTGGCATTCTCTCCTATTACACGTATCCTCCGGAACAAAAACCAGCTTTCTTCGATAATTCGCCTGGCAGAAATAACGACACGAATATTGCTCATTCTGCACGTTCCTTCCCTTATATTTTACTTTACGTGCGTCGGAGAGCTGCGCATTTCACATCATTCGCATAACTCAGTGGCGTGCGTCTACTCTAAAAGTTGCATAAATTTCTGACCACTTCTTCTTGGTGTTGCATTTTCAATGTCGAGCAGTGTATATTTATAATATCTCTTTTTTTTATTAAACTTATATGATTCTTCCTTTCATATTTCGAAATTTAAGTTCACTCCAAATAAAATTCGCCAGTTTTTTAAGATTTATTTTTAAAATTTGTATTTTTAAATAATTTTTATAAATTTTTCAAAAAAACATTTTGAATTATAACCTATAAAAGTTTTGCCATCATCTTAAAGTGGGTGTATTTCTGAGCATAGCCGCAAAAAATTACAGTTTTTTATTCAAAATTTCCTAAGATATACGTAAATTTACATTTCGGCGAGTTTTGAAATTTGGCGTATATAAGCGCTAATAACGAAAATGTGGTTTACGCGCTTTTAAAATTATTTGAAAGTATGAACGATGACTTTTTCCCGCTCGTGGAAAGTGAAGAAAAAGGAAAGGAAAATATGTTGCTGTAAATTAAGAAGTTCTCCAAGTGAATTATTCTTGCCGCAAGCTGGAAAAAATTCGCCAGGATAATCCATAAATTTCACATCACAAATTACAAAATTTAATATCTAGGTATAATTTCAGTCGTAGAATCGAAATATGAAAAAAAAGTGCTATATTATTTCAGAAAAGTTCGATTTTGTGTCAAAATACCTATGTTAGAACAAAGCTGAATATAAATCCAATATATATCCTTTCGAGGCATGGAAAACACAAAGTGAACTTCGTCAATCAGCCCATTAGAACGGGAGATATAAAAACTGTCCCATTTTTTAGTCCAAAAGGGCTTTGTCTCTGAAGGACTATTGCTTTTGTTTTGCGATCTTGCATCGAATGACTTTTGAATGTCCGCGAATGTATGTATGTTTCTCGCATTGCAATAAAACAACGGTACCTAGAGCCATCACATTTTGAATGGCGTAATCCTACTTCGAATATGGGCATCTGGAAGCCCAAATATGAAATTTGGAATTTGTTTTATTATCGATTTCATCTTTTGCAAAACTAACAAATTTTTGATTAACAAAACGAAGGATTTCTAAGCGAGCAATGAATTTTTGAATGACTTAATCCCACTGCGAATACGGGCATCTGGAAGCCCAAATTTGAAACTTGGAATTTGTTTATTATCTATTTCATATTTTGTAAAACTTTAACGTAATGTAAATTTTTGATTAAAAAACGCAAGGGTTTTAAAGCGAGCAGTGGCAACGTTGTACAGCAAAAAACATTTTTATCTCCAGTGCTTGAGACTGTGTATCGGAAATTCTAAAGATATGCTCAATTTAAAATTATTTTGCAATATTGCTCTTGAACTGAATTTTACGGTTTAAGTGCGAAAAACATGATGTTTAATAAATAAAGGTAACACACAAAATGTTTAAAAAAACGCCCCTTGGACGTAATTTAAGAACTGAAAACTTTCAGATTTTCTCTTTTTTTTTCTCAGTGTACATTTGGTTTCCAGTTGCGAACTACACTCATGTCCATAAATTAACGATAATGCAAAATCAGGCAAAGGAAGAGTTAGAAGCAAAACAAATTTCACTTATTTGTAAAGCTTATTTATTAAACAAAAGCTAAAGAGCAAAAAAAAGATGCTATATGTTTGATATTATTAAAACAATTAGCGATTTTTTCTCCCTGGAGCAAATTACAAAAAAAAACCTATTTACAAAAACACAATATTACACGGTTGGTATGATTGTTAATACATTGTATGTCTCCCAGACGATGCAATACAGTCCGTACAACGCGTAGGCATGCTGAGTATCAAATTATCGATCTGATCTTGGGGCATATTACACCACTCAAAAAGCAATGCTCTCCGAAGTTCCGGTAGACATGTAGGAGGAGGTTGACGGGCTGCAACTCGTCGGCCAAGCATGTCCCACACGTGCTCTACTGGATTCAAGTCCGGTGAGAATGCTGGCCAGTCCATAAGGGTGATATCCTCCGATTGAAGGCATTCGCTTACGATGCTTGCACGGTGAGGATGGGCTTGTCATCCATAAACACAAATTGTGCGCCCATGGCGCCCCGAAACAAACGTACATGATGTTCCACAATGACGTGCCGATAGATTTGGCCTGTCGTGGTTCCAATTTGAACATGCAGGTCAGTTCTGGAACCCAGAATAATTCCACCCCAAACGAGCACTCCTGCACCACCATAACGGTGTCGTTCAATGATGTTTTCTTGGTGGTAAGGGGTACCTGGAGCTCTCCATATGAAATCCGGTGAGAATCAGACTGCAAGATAAATCTGGACTAGTCGGAATCCATCACACAAGCCCACTGTTGCGGTGGTCACAATGCATGCTCTCTACTCCAGGCTAACCGCAGGCGACAGTGAGTTGCAGTAAGTGGAACGCATCTGACAGGTCTACGAGCCTATAGACTAATCTGCCCTAAACATTTGTACACGGTCTGGCTTGAAATTGTCGTACCAGTGGCTGAAAACAGCTGACGAGACAGGTCTGAGGCTGTGGTCCGCCTGTTTCGTTCGGCAGTAACTGCCAAATACCGGTCCTCATTCGGCGTTGTAACTCTGGGGCGACCTGTGCTGTAACGTCTACTCACATTACCATCATTTTGGAATCATTGCCAAAGCCTGGAGATGACACTCTGGGCGATTCCAAGTTCGTCTGATACTTCCAGTTGGATATGCCCACATTCCAGACGGCCGATAATTCTACCGCGTAAAAAATCATCCAAATGCGTCCTTTGTGTCATAACTATTCGGTTATTGCACTGAAATGCTTATCAAGTGTCTGCGAACAATTTTACTTCTTTGCCTGTATTCCTTATATATCACTCTCTTACACTCTCGTCATTGTGACGTACCATCGTTGTCGTCTGGTTACTTCCTGAAATTGGCATATGATTCTTGAAGATGTGTGTAGTGATTTTACAGGTGATATATGTATTTTAGAGTTCGATTTCCGCGTGGCTCCGAATTATCCTTAATTTATGGACATGAGTGTAGTTTGCACTCATTCAGATGTGTACTCTAAATCCCCGGTATGCGGGGATTATCGGCAGTCCCCGGCATGCGGGGCACATTCGGTCCTTGAGTGACTTACTCAGCCTGCCAAAATTTAGACAATAATGATCTAATAATTAGATAATTAGCAACTAATTACAGTATACTTAGCATCGAATACGGTCTTTTAGAATCGATAAGGTAACTTTGTATCCTCCCTCCTCAGACTTTTCCATTTAATACGTTGTCCAAGTCTTGTATTGCGGGTTTTATTCCTCTTGTGACGTTGGCGAGTTTCCTTTATTGCGTCAGTGCATTTTGAAACACAGGAGGAGAGGAAGCTCGATTTATAACTTAATAATTTAAGTTGTTTGTTCGAAAAAAAAGGGAATTTTTTCCTTCGATCAGCTAATCGGCAAGAACAGTAACAAGGAGAACTGAAGAGATGGTAATAAATGCCAAAAGTGGCTTGGAGGAGATTTTGAATAATCTAGAGTAGTATTCCATTGCTACCTATGAAAGCACAGATTTGAAGGCTACTCGCCAACTTTCGGTGGGTGTAACTCCAACACGTGATATTTTGGAAAAATATGAACCATTGATGCACTGGGAACCATTGATGCAAGGACACTAGCACTGGGGCAGATATTTTTAAAAGCATAATTAAAAGGATTACCGAAATTAATCTTAATTTTCCAAAGTTTTCTGAAGTAATCAGACTTAGATCACGAGCAGTGACTGGAAAGGAAATAAGGTTTTCCTGCACTGTTCCAAGAACACACCGGTATTAATAAAAAGGTTCATACGAGGAAGCATTACATGATAAATCTTTGGTTTTTAAGGGAATCATGGCAGTTATACTGTCAGTGGGACTAAATCGTCACCAGTTCCAAGGGTTTCTAAAAGATATTGAAGTAGAGTATGTCAATCTTATATGTTTATCTCAAATGTTCAATAGCTAACCGAGGAAATGTTATAGAGCGAATATGTACATTGAGAGAAGATTTCTATTTTTTTAGAGGATTGAATGGCACTTGCACACTCAACACTAGCCCACAAATGAAAAAGCAGAGCTGCCTGTGCACTAGGAACATTTATTATTGAATAAGTAAAAGTAGTTTCTATAATTTAGTGGCAGCTGCGCAAAAAATCTACATGTACTTGATTATCTTTCGATAACTTGGAACTGTGATAGTCTTATTTTGCTTCATAAAAGTTTAAGCTACTGTACTGCACAAATAAAGATTTTAACAACATGTTTGTATTATGTATAAGTTAACGTCTAAAGAATAATAAATACCTTAATGAGCCAGGTACTTTCAAAACATCAAAATATTCGCATACTACAACACGTTTTGAAACTACATCTTTATAACATGCTCATAAGTACAAAATTTATACGCTTATCTCATTATCCTTAATAATATATATGACATTTTTTGTATTCTAAGTATTACAATATTTTAAATAAAATACCTTCTGTGTCATCTACATTACATTGCTAGCTAACACCCGCCCGCTTTGCTGGGAACACTATCTATTTGAATGTGAACCTAGATTTCTTATATGGACGAAATGTCTAATTTCGAACTGATAATGAATGTAATTTTTTTTAATTTAAAGTCGGGAAATATAACGCCAGTCAATGAATTAAAGTCAAATCTCACAAACAAAAAATGGTTTTGGCTTAGTGCCACCTGTGATGGTATAACAAAAATATACACTCACGTTTGTGAAAATTGCAACACCAAGAAGGAATCGTCATAATTGAATGCAATTTAATACACAGTTGAGTGGTAGTGGTACAAATAAATGATTAAATGTTCAAAGCAAACAAACAAGAACAAGAGGTCAGAATCAGTATTTTGTGTGGCCACCACGCGCCGCAATAAGTGCTGCTACACGACGTGGCATGGAGTCAAACAAAGTTTGAATGTCTGACTGAGGAAGAGCATTCCATATCGTTTGTACGCGTACCCAAAGTTCGTCTGCAGACGCAACAGGACGAGGATCACGAGCAAGACGCCGACCAATGACATCCCACACATGTTCAATTGGCGACATATCCGGGGAACACGCAGGCCAAGGAAGAAGCTGTACCTGCTGCGCTGCAAAGAAGGATTTAACAATCCGAGCAGTATGAGGGCGGGCATTGTCCTGTTGAAATACAGCGCCTGGCAAGCTTTGAAGGAAGGGAACAGCTTCGGGCTGTAGAACTTCACGGATATACCGGTTGCTGTTCAGATTGCCCACAATTCGTAGCAATTGAGATCGTCTATGATATGCTATGGCGCCCCAGACCATAACTCCGGGTGTTCGTCCACTGTGGCGTTCGATAATGCACTCCGGAAGGTGGCGTTCACCGGCATAGCGTCTGACACGAATGCGGCCATCATGGTACCACAAATTAAAGCGGGATTCGTCAGAAAACACGACATGCTGCCAATCAGCACGCCAGTCTCTATGCTGATTGGCCCATTGTAGCCGCAGGCGGCGATGGTCGTGCGTTAGGGGGATCCTGTATAAAGGAGTCCGTGCGCGCAGTCCACACTGCAGCAGACGTCTACGAATTGATGAAGCACACAATGAAACACCTGTAGCTATTGACCACAGTGCTGCCAATTGTCTAGAGGAAGCTGTACGGTCCGTCCGCGCCATGCGGACCAGGTGTCTATCATCGCGAGCTGACGTCACATTTCGGGGTCCACTCCCGGATTTCCGAGTTGTCCGACACTCGTCCGTCCACTGCTTCCAAACGCGCATCACTGTGCTGCTGTTACGCTGCACACGAGAGGCTACTGCACGATACGACAATCCAGCTTCACGAAGGCCGATGATTCTCCCTCGTTCAAACTCTGTAAGTTGTTCAAATCTCGCTCTCTTTCGTCGACGAGGCATAAGTACAGATTGAGTTAACGTTTACCACTAGCAGATAACCACCGATAACCATACACGCCTCGCTACAGCCGTCTATTTATTCGGATCCATCAACCGTTCAGAGGGCGCTGCTCAGCATACGCATGCGCTACGGATTTGCAATTCTAATCATTTGCATATCATGCGCTACTTTGCATTTCCTGAAAATTTCAGCTCACTCGCGTAAGTCCTTCATGGTGTTGCAATTTTCACAAACGTGAGTGTACTTTGGACGGGATTTACGAAAAATCCGTTCATAGTGTACATCTACGTCGTGGATTGAGTAACTATGCAAAATTTCAAGTCAATCCGGTGTGTAGCTTCGGAGATCTCGTGATGAGTCAGTGGCATTTCGCTTATACATATATAGACAGATAAGCATAATACTGTTTCAATGTAGCATAGATAAGCATAATACTGTTATAGTGATGTCGTGGTGAGTCAGTGTTGTTTCGCTTATATGTATATAGATAATGTTTACTGCTGCGTGCAGAATTGTATAAAAGAATCAGTATTTTAGCTGTTCTTTTTCTTTTTTTTCGAAATAAAAAAATAATAAAGTGACCTATGTTAAAAATTGCAGAATTATATTTTCTTGTGAAATAAAAATTTCTTAACTTTTCATTTTTTTATTTTCGATACTTCAAAATCGATTATTTTTTTTTCATAATTAAAGACTGATTTCTAAACTTTTTAGGGAAAATGCATAGCAGCTCATTTTAAATTCAGTTGGAATTTATACAGTCGGTCAAATATTTCTGAAAATCTGACCAATGGTTTCGGAGGAATCTTGCATACAATGCAATAAAATCATATGAGAAATCTATCATCAGAAGAGGATTAGACACTACGTAAGTAAAACCATGTCAATAAATCATATGGCTAATTGATTATGTCTGACAGGCTTTGCGAAAGTGTCACTTGTTGTCCATAACCTGTTAAAAAGTTGCACCTGTTAACATATTTCAAGTTCCAGCAGAGATGATGTGCGCAGATGTTCCTTGTGCGGAACTGCCATGTGCGTAAATGTCACATCACCTTTCAGACAGCAAAGATCAACATACTTCTTACTTTAAGGATCCAAAGTGGCCCATCAAATCAGCTTATTTACGTCATGACTCACACGAAAACTTTGAATCTCGAACTTCAAGCTTGTATTTGAGATTTTTAGTCGAATTACTGATTTTGAAACGCCTATGAGAATCACAGCTTCAAAACGAAATGATTATTAATAAGACATGTATAATTCCCATAGTTATCGACTACTGGAATCTCAACTTATGACATCAATATTTATACTTTTGATGTACATATGCTTGTAAAGACCCATTTTCAAAAACGAAATAAACTAAAATTTAATTAAGAACAAGGTTGAGTGAAGACCGCCTGGATGACCTTTTGCTTTTGGCCATGGACAAATATTTCACTTGACGTGAAAAAACTATCGTGCAATAAGCAAAAGCAAATGTCCTTATAAGTAATTTTCCGGCCTAACTGTTTTTAGTTTGTAGCAAGAAATTTGAATTTTTTTATCATATTTATGTCTAAATAAAATTGTAAAAATCTTGATGTTTTATTTGAAACCTTCAGACGTATGTTTACATCATATTTAATACCATGATCCTAGCCTGACACAATGCAATAATTTCCATCTTGAAAGCTCCTGAAGTACTCCGTACTCAGATAGCCCTTGTACGGTTTGCCATGATCAAATAAACCGAAACCTGAGGCGTTGCATAGCTGTTTGGCTCTTCCTGTTCAAAAAGGTTACCGATCCCATGTACTAAATACACTGCTGGCCACCCAAATTGCAATACCAAGAAAGACAAGAGATATCACAACAAAATTTATTTAGTAGATAACATGTTGACCAAGTATCAAATGATTAAATTTATAGACTTTTGTGAAGTGTGGTTCCTTCCAGAATCAGTAGCCAGAGAAGCCCCCGGATAACTGGCTCCAACACCTCGGAGATGTAGCGCTGGCTGTTTAAAGTACCGGCAATGCATACTAGAGAAGTGCGAGTGTGATATCCAATACCGTCCCATATCATAATATCCGGAGCATGACCAGTGTGGCGGTGCATAACGCAGCTGTTCAGCATCCTCTCTCCACGGTGTCTCCAGACTCGAATCGACCATCGTGGTGTTCCAGACAGAAGCTTGACTCGTCAGTAAAGACAATTTCATTCCATTCTACCGTCCACATCCTTCTTTCGACGCACCATTGGCGGCAGAGACGTAGACGAAGCAATGGACGTCTTGCAGACAGACCACTCTGCTGTAAACGGCGTCGAATGGTACTCGCAGACACTGAATGATGCGTTACGGACTGAATGTGCTGTGCTATGTTTCATGATGTGACTGAGCGATCCGTCACTGCCATGCGCACAATGTTCCTGTCATCACGTGAAGTGGTGCATTGAGGTGGATGCGATCGAACACGTCGGTCCGTCGTACCCTCCTGCATCCAACGATCACATATCCGCATTACAGCTGTTTGGTTTCGTCCAACACGACTACCGATTTCTCTGACAGATAATCCACACTCTCGGTAGGCCACTATCCTTCCTCTGTCGAATTCGGATACTTGATGAAACGATGATCGCTGTTTACTACGAGGCATAATTGATCGTTTTTTTTTTGAAAAAAAAAACCGCAAGAAAAACACGATTGCCGAACTTGAAATAGTCCTCGAAAACTCCAAGCCTTAAATAGCGCTTTGAAGTGGCGCCACAGGCGCGCGTGATGTGCGTCTGCGCTGAAATTCTAATCATTTGCGTATCTCACCTCCGCTAATGCATTTTGTAAATTTCATGTTATTTGCATGCTTTCTTCAAGGTGCTGCATTTACGGTAGCCAACAGTTTACTTTCCTTCAATATGCTCTACACGATTCCTCGCCCCAACGTAGGTAAGTTTCATATGTCTTCATATAATATCTGACGCTTTATTAGTTAGAACTAAACACTTGGAAGCTGTTGAGTTTAAAGAAATGCCTTCTTGAAGAACTTACTAAGGTTAGTTTTCTAAGGTTTTTAAGTTAGCTCACACGTGAATTACAGGTGAGGAAATTATGAATGCTGCATGCATCCAGCTCAATTATCGGCGGGAATCAACCAGTCGAAGAAAACGTTTAGCTATTATTCCATGTTTTAAACTCTTAGCCACCATCTAGTTATTCCCACTGTAAATTACTTGCTAAAAATTATTAAATGAATATTATATTTTATCAGGTAAATGAGAAACTCAACAAATCACTTCCTTTGGCTATGTTTTTTAGTTTTCAGTTTTTGATTGCAACTTTATTTTTTGATCAAGGCACTCTCTCCCATTTCCCCCCCCGGGAATGGGGATCGTCTATTTTGCATGGTTTTTCCCACATTATATACACAATTTAATCCTGCTATCGATTCATTAATTATCTTCTGTTAATATTGAAGTATTAGCTTTCAAAGTACATCTCTAAATATGTCTTTTACAAAAATTTTATTTATTCTTAACGAAATATAACAGAATGGTAAAAACAGTGTGATTAAGATACAAAATTTCATAAAGCCTCTGAAATGCAGAAAACCAATATGCCTTACTTAAAATTTATGAAAATACGTTTGTATACGTAAATATCTATTTATTTATAGCGTGAAAAAATTCTGAGTTCTCATCAGCTTCTTTATTTCAGATAACTAATATAAGTTTAATTCTAAAATTTACTATAAAATTATTTTTCGATCAATAAATGCTAGGAAGCTTGTTCCAATATTACTGGAGCGTGCTCCAGTGTTGAACATAATAGTATAGATTATTCTGTAACACTGCTACCATTTAGAGATTCAACTTACCAGCATGTTGCATCAAGCCTTTCTTGATATACTGCGATAGATTTTATATACTCTTGAGACAACTGAGATTTGTTATGGCATCCAGCATAATGGTCCGAGTTGCTTTCAAGGCATTCATAATTTTCTAAATATGCTGAAAAAAAATAAATAATTAAATTGTTTTGATAAAACTATTTGCATATATTTATTTGTCTTGGTAATGACATGATGCAAATAAGTAATTAAGAAGAATTATGAACACAATGTGAATCAAAAGTTATTTCAGATCATTGGAAGAAAACCGTCATTTGGGAGATCATTTGTTAAATGCAGAGTTGCTTTTAACATTATCTTGTTCTAGTGCAGTAATATTTAAAATGCATAAGCACGCATATCAAAGAGATAAAGGCATCTATCATCTTTTTTGGATTGTTGGGCGCCCCTCAACTTCAGTATGAAGTATCATCGCGATATATTAAATCCTTATTCCTTCATGTTGTTTTTACTTCACCAGTCTTAAACAGATATTGCAAAGAGAGAAATATGTGCCATGGACATTCACATCACTTACTATAAAAATGCATTATTGTTGTTTTTTTTAAATTAGGCCCGAAGCGCTATCGGTCTCCAAACGCAATTTGCATTGTTTAATTTTTCATTCAAGTAT
>KK121105.1:177638-193062 GCA_000611955.2 Stegodyphus mimosarum | reverse complement strand
ATTATTTCAGAATTTTGAAAATTGAATAAAAAATTGATGCTTATCAATTTTTACTTAACTGTATATCCGTATGTTACATTTATTAACTACTGGCTTTTTACCGCGGCTTCGCTCGCATTGATGTCCTTAAATAAGTTTGAAAGACTATTGAAAAAGAAATTTAAACAAATAAGAATTAGTAAACGCTTTAATAAACGCTTAATTAATAAATGTTACGCCTTAATTACTTAACCAATCATCATGAAATTTTCCAGAAATATTTTTTATATATTAGAAAAGGTTATAGGCTATAAAATGTTTGCGTGGTTTAAGCAACGCACCTGCGCACGCAGACAAACTTTTACATCGCTTAACTTATCGTTATGAAACTTTCAACATTTAATGTTTATAAAACGACAATCATTTTAAGCTATAAAACCTATTATATAGTTTAAGTTTTAACAGAATAAGACGTTACATTTTATAGGCTATAACCTTTTCTAAAATATCAAAAACATTTCTTGAAAATTTCATGATGATCGGTTAAGTTATTAAGGCGTAAAAGCGTAACAAACAAACACGCAAACAAATTCACATTCGCATTTATAAGATTAGTTAGGATTATTTTCTTGTTATTCAGCTTTATAGTATAATAAAACAATTTTTCCCCTCCTCCAGCTGAGATTTATTTTAAATGTGATTTCGGGTATATTTTGGCATGAATAAAGAAAATAAATAGTAATAACAAAGTAACATATAAAATAGAATGTCACTAGAAATTGTTAAAAATTAAACATGATAATAATACAGAATAATAATACAGATCACACTTACTTTGACGAAGAGCACTTTCAGATTTACATAGCTCTCGTTGCAGATGATTTAATTTTGTGTTCTCTAATAAGTTTGTAATATCTATAATAGTTTCTTTGCATTCTTCATTGCACTCTGGCTTTCCTTGACATAAATCCACGAAAATTTCTAAGCATTCGAAAGATTCGTTGATATTTCTGAAATTCGGAAAAAAAATCACTTTGTGTTTCAGATGTAAAAAAAATCTAGAATTTTAGCGTAATATGATTAGTTACAGTATTATATTGTAATACTCTATTACAACACAACAAAACCGCTATTACTACTTTGTTAAAAACATTACATCGTGAAGTCGGAGCAGATTTAACACAACTGTGTAAGGTTTTAGTTAAACTAACAAAGTTTTATTTTAATTTAAATCTTTCTATCTCTTCTCAGTCTCAACTTCCCGTTAGAAGAAGCGCGCGTTTTTAGCTTTATGCTAATTTGAAGTGGAGCCAAGTTCTACTTAAGCAAAAGGTAGAAACCTCTCAGTGTGAGAGAGTCTCAGATCACGGTCATTCTATTCGACGGTCGCCAGACCAGCTAACAGTTAAATTCTAAGCCATAGTGCTTGCTACGTATTTGCTTATTGAAGTAAATCCAAGTGCGCTAGTATTAGTAATTCTTGCTACGCACCATTTAGTTAGAGGCCAACTCCGCGTATAGCTCTGTGAGCAAAGAGTAATTTAATTTCTATTTAGTAATTAAATAGAAATAATAATTTTAGTATCTATAATTCTATTTAGCTTTAGTTTTAAATTTATCTGATTGTTTATTTTAGACCCAAGTGTGGTCTTTTACTTTCTGTATCCCTCCCGAGTTGGGAAGTGGTTGTAAATAATATTGATTTAATAAAAAAGGATTTTAAATCCCTTTCAAATGCAGTTATTCTACCACTTAATCACAGTATCTACCACCAGAACATAGCTGCATTCAGCTCCCTGTTCCAGATCAGGACTTAAGGACTTTAAGGGGTTCCACAAAGATGTTTTCCAAGAATATGCAGCGAACACTCAGTCCTGACAACTGTTTGAAAAATTTACAGTCTGTATTTTTTCTAGTAAAGCTATGAGGCTGGACGCTGAATACGGCTTACAAAAGGTAACACTGCTATTATAATTGTTAAAACTTCAGAGCTACGTACAGTCTTTTCAATTTCTTATTATATGTTTATGATATTGAGATATGAGCAATGATAATGAGAACAATATAAATAATTGAAAAAAAAATTAAAGTGCTTTTAAGGACTAGAATTGGGCCTCGACGATTCTTTTATTAATTATTTGCAATAGCTAGTTTGTGACTGGGAGATTCAGATTTCTGTAACTCTATTATTTTAGAACTTTGGTTAGTCCAGAAGATTCGGAATAACTCTTGTAGTTAATATCATGGTTTGATTGTAGTGAGGAAGGCAGTTACCTCCGGACGGATGTCCTACTCAGAGCCGAAGCTTAAGTATCTTTTCACTTGAGGCCAAAAGCTATATACGCGCTCTGTAAATTAAACTTAAGTACACCGGTACGCTTTTATGTTCAGCAAAGGCCATCGCACTAAATCATGCTATAAATCTTATAATAATTTAACTATAATAATTAACTATATATATTCAGAAAATAATACATGTAAATTATTTATAATTTTTTATTTAAGAAGTACCTTTCTGATAAACAGCAAATAATTTTCAAATAACATAAATAATGACATAGTTAGTATAAGAAGTGTTGAATTAATGTTAAAGCTCTTTTTAGTTCAAAGGAGCGTTAGCCCAGAAGGGCTATTAGTCTCGAAAGGGCATTTTACGTTGATTCACTCTAAAAGCCTGATTCATTTTTCAAAATTTCTAAATTTTTTTGGCAGCAAATCTTAACGCCATGTATTATATTTAAAGAAATTAAATAATGAGGAATCTGCATGAATGTATGTATGTTTTTAGTATTGTGAAAAAACGACGATATCTAGAGCTATGAAATTTTGAATTACGCAATCCTTCACCCGAACATGAGTACCTAGAAGCTCGAATTTTGAATTTCAAATTTTTTTTATAATCTATTTCATATTTTCTAAAACTTTAACGAATTTTTGATTATCAAACTCAGCGATTTCAAAGCGAGCTATAGCAACACTGCACGAAAAAAAGAAAAGAAAACTTTGGTCTCTAGCGCTCAAGGCTGTTTGTCGGAAATTCTAAAGATATGCTGTTTTTAAATACTTTGTGATACTGCTGTTAAATTAAATTTTATGCGCTTTAGTGCGAAGAACATGATATTTAATAAATAAAGGTAACACACAAAACTGTAAAAAACACGCCTTTGGGCGTAATATAAAATCCGAAAGCTTTCAGATCGTTTTAACTTATTTTTTTCTTGCTTTTCATAAAGAAAAATTTACAATAATCGTTTGAAAAGTGTACTTGATTGTTTAATTCATGTTCTGTAAAGAAAGTAGTAATATTTAAAATTTGTTTTAATACCCGTGAGAAAATTTTGCACATGTTTTTTGTTTTGAGTTTTCCTGAAGCTTTCTTTCACAGTAATAATTGGCAACGTCAATATTCTTAACGCAAATCCTGAGTTGAGATATGATTGAACTAAACTGTATTTCCGCATTATCTTAAGAAAATCTGAACCTACTCTAGCGACCAGAATTTTTAAAATAGCGTAGTTTTTAAAATTTGATATTCCTAATGCAATATCGAGAGAATTTATACGATTAGGCTACTTGAATGCTACACTGTAAACTGTTCCTTTCAAAATATCTGAATCCAATGACATTAATGTTTTGAATCGGAAGCTTTAATTTTTAGTATCTCCATTTTAGTCAGATTAGAATATCTATTTTTTCTATTATTTTTACTATAAAATATTTTTCTAAAAAACTAAGTATGTTATCAGTTCATTTTTGACAATCTGATTTATTAACCTTTTTTTCACTTTTCTTTCTGTTCTGTTGATATATTCATCTTTAAAGCTAAGTTTTCACATTTTCCAAAAAATATTTTCTCTCATCTGTAAAGAATGAGAAAATTCATTTATTATAATTTTCTTTTATTCAGTTCATAGTAAATTATGCGAGGGCTCTTTGCCTAAGACAGAATGGAGGAATTTCTAGAGAAAATTGGTTTAGTATTACATTACACATGGGGAAAACTACGAAAGCAACGAATTCATTCAACAGGATTCGATATTATATTAATCCCTCTTTTAAAAGTGCAGCTTCATGTGTAATTAAACATTTTTGATTTCAGGCTTTATTTACTTTTTCCATTTCTTGAAGTATTAAATTCCACGAAAACATACAAAGAATTTTAATCTGATTTATTTAAAGAGGCATATATTTCAAACATTGCAATGACTTATCGCTTCATGTCTTGTATAAATATGACTCATTTATATTAATATAACACAATAACAACGAGTTTGAGTTACATAAAATATACTGTAGTAATGATTTTTCTATCTCATTTGAAATATTAAATCGTTAATAATTAATTAAACTTTCGATTATGTTTCCTTTAATTGATTAAGAAAAGCATACGAGTGCGAAATGCCCAAGAGTGTAGTGCCTTTTTTATTGCTCTGATTGTGGTATTTTAAAAGAGTGCTTCTCGATACGTTTTAAAATTTAAAGTTAAAAATCATGATTTAACGTTTTAATGTATTGTTGCGTGCGTACGGGTTCGTAATAGATTGAATGCACAAGTCGGATAAAAAGTCAATAAAGTTTATTCTTATCACAAGAAATCTAACCAAAACGCTGGAATTTTCTTCCAAAATGTTCGTACACCATCGCAGTATCACTCAATATAATTAGTAGCTATATTTTAAACTACTAAAACGTTACATAGAACGCAATTCACAGCGCAGAGAAAGTTAATTCGATAAATGAAAATTACCGCAACTAATTAACAACAACTGAGATGAGATGTTTGTCCCCGGCTTTTGTAGTTTTTTAAATAGTCCGCGCCAGACAGTTCTAGCAATTTCTGGAAAGCAAAAAGAATTACGGTTACAGCTAATATAGTAGTCAATCACATTTATTCAAATTAAATATCAATTACGGAGATAAACTTTTATTCAATGTTAAATGAACGTGCTCTTGTATTTTTACATTTCCGGCGTAGCTTTCTCTTAAAATATGTCCCGCGCTTCGTTGCACTAGGAAATAAAACAATTTAAATTATAATTCTATTAAAAGTATTGAACTAATTACAAAATTCGTAACAGTATTTCTAAATTTTCGCAGGTAATTTGGCGGTTTTCCTAGGCATTCACCTGAGGCAAGTGCTTTACTTGCCTCACCCTTGTCGCGCTCTGATCCTACCACACATATTCAGATGAAAATTTAGGATAACTTTCTCTTAAACATTAGTATTTTACTTAGATCTTCTAAAAGCCACAACCAGCCTAACTCAGTGTTATTTCTTACCTTATGATACCGATGTTTTATTCTTAGAATATTATCTTATAATCCTGGTTTTGTTAGAATTTAAGTTTTAAATAAAGATGTTCAATTTAATGAGAAAAATGAAAATGCCTGCAATATAAGGAACGGAGAGTTGAAAGCAATTACGGGAAACGTGAAGAAGGGCTCATCGCCTTTCAGATACAAATCTCTATAAATAAAGATGAGCATTTATGATATTTGTTAATAACGTAAGATGATCTAAAGATATGGAAAAAATATCACTGACTGGGCTAAATGATGTACAGATACGAGGAATGGAAAGCAAATAATGGAAATATTCTGAAAATAGCCCAGAAAACACTATTTATTTTGTAATGTTCCTAACTAATGTGTATATGCTGAAATATATAGCGACTTATCGTTGAGTCTTAGTGTGTAAACGACAAAGGTCCAGAGAAGGGTTCAAATAATCTTTTATTTACTCAAAGAAATAATGACATTTGGCCCATACTCGGGCTTACAGGAAAGCCTCCACTTGGGCTTTAAACTGAAGATAAGAAAGTAAAAAATTAATCTAATGCTAACCTAAACTGACTTAGCTGAAGCTATACACAAATACCTAACGTGTTTGGCTCTTAATCTAATTAACCGGCGAATATACGGCCAAGCGTAGTGAACTTAGCAATGAAGTAGCCTGACGCTAACAGGCGCCGTTTAGGACTCTCAAGCTCTTCTGCTGAAGTAAGCGAACCTTTCGTTATATACTCTTCTTACCTCATTTACATGCAACGAGATACTAAAAACTCATTTTGGTAGGGAGTTGTAAGTGGGAAACAAGAATTTAAAGGAAAGGGTTTCAAAATTAAAAATAACTGTTATAAAATTTTAAAAAAAAATCTGAAAGGATTCAGATTTTAGATTACGTCCAAAGGGATTTTACTTAATGATATGATAATTTGCCGAACGAAATAAACATTAAACTAAACCCAATAAAATTCCAATAACCAACATAATACAATTCCAGTAACCAACATAATACAATTCCAATAACCAACATAATACAATTCCAAAACTTCCAGTAGCCAACCCAATACAATTCCAGTAACTAACAAAGAAACATAAGCACTAAATTGAAAAGTGATTCAACACCTTTTTGTTTCCGACGCAAAATGCCAAAACGAAAGTAATAGTCCTTCGGGACTAAATCCCTTTGGACTAATAACCGTTACAAATTCAACAGTACAGCAAAAATTACCTTTTCAAAGATATTTAATGCGAAACATAAAGTTTACAATTTAAAGTAGAGTTGGAATGAAATAATAATAAAATACGCATAGATTTTCCTCCGTTCTTCCGGAAAAATTCGGTCTGTTCATTTTATTGAGAGCTAAGTTGTCATTCTTTCAGACAGTATAACAAAATCTACGCAAAGTTATACATCACTAAAAGTCATGTTCAGTTATTTAAACCTATATATTCATAGTAACTTATCCTTACATTCCACGGTCTCACTGAACACACCCTTTCTATTTTACAGCAATCTTTATAATCTTATACTCAATCTTCAACCACTGTTTGCATGTAGTCTTTGTCGGTTATAAATATACTGAAACTTCCATCAGTCCAATCTTTCCCATTTTATGCATTTGTGATTTTCTTTTACATTTTTTAAAATTCGTGAAAATTGGATTTATTTGCAACAAGACCAGATAAAATAATTTCCAAAAGTTAGGCACTTGATGTAAATTTTCAGCTTCGAAAGGCACGGTATAATTTCTTTGGGTGAAACTCACTGCGATTATAGAGAGAGTATGCAAAATATCATGATGTGAGAAATTAGCATTTACTCGATTATATATTCAAATTAGACAATATTGAAATCAAATTTATAAAGTCTTTCGCGAAAGATGCGTTTTAAAATGCTAATAGAAAATTTTTTTGCAAACGAGATCTTTATTATTTACGCATTAAAAATATTGATATAATGTATTAAAGATACCGTTATTTTGTTTGATGTGTTGATTATTCTATAAATTCTTGCCTTTAAAAACTATTTCAAACAAGCGTTAGGTTGTCTGGCGACTTGTTTCTGGTAGTCCAAGGAATAGTGCATTTTCTGCTCATCAGCATACGATTTTATTAACTAAGTGCAATGACTATAGCTCGAATGAAATCTAAAAGCAACGGTAACAGTTATAATTGGGAGGTCAATAGTTGAGACTACATACAAAAGAAACTGTATTCGGATACCATGAGTTTTGTCAATGAGACATAACATACACAACTAAAAACCAAATGTATGATCCGCATAATATCTGTACGTGGGTCAGAATTTGCTCTGAAACCCAATAAAAAGTATGCGAATATGAAAAAAAAGGGGTGGAATTATGAGAAAGTCCTTTAATATCATTCAATATTACGCCTTCAATGCTAGCAGTGTAATGGTGTGAGTTACATTTTCTCTGAGTCCTAATGTATCAATTTGCACGTATTGATAGAAGATATTGTGAAAACTCAAAAGTATAGATATGAAGTCTTTGATTCAGATACTGGTCTAGCATTTATTTGCTAGATGATAATATACAGAGGCTGTTCGTCCATTTTTTAGACTATTTTCATTTTATTTAAAGAAATGCTTTACGCTAACTTTTTTTGTTTTAAATTTTCAGTTTGGTTACTCTTAATTTTAACTACCATTCTTCCCCGTAATTTCCAAGATTAGCGTCAGAGGAGGTACTTCATATACCATTCCCCTTGTTGAACAACTTTCTAAAGTCGAAGTAGGGTTGTAGGTCAGCCTTAACTAATTTGGATAATCCGCTTTTTAAAAGTCCAAAAGCACAAAAACCCATGGGCGATGCATCAGGAAATTTAGAAGGCATATGAGTGAAGGGCATGGCCTTAATACCCGTTTCTTGGTCCATTTTTTTCCAGGAAATTAATAGTGGACGTGTGGCTGCCTGCTTTGTCTTGATGCAGTTCTACTGAATGATGGCACTGTGGGTAAAGAGAAGGTATTTCATGTTTGTAAATTGGCACGAAATATGTTATGCACAAGAATTGTTAATAGTCTTTAATACATCTTTATTATGTATCTAAAGCTCATAGACAACTACACTCACGTTTGTGAAAATTGCAACACCAAGAAGGAATCGTCATAATTGAATGCAATTTAATACACAGTTGAGTGGTAGTGGTACAAATAAATGATTAAATGTTCAAAGCAAACAAACAAGAACAAGAGATCAGAATCAGTATTTTGTGTGGCCACCACGCGCCGCAATAAGTGCTGCTACACGACGTGGCATGGAGTCAAACAAAGTTTGAATGTCTGACTGAGGAAGAGCATTCCATATCGTTTGTACGCGTACCCAAAGTTCGTCTGCAGACGCAACAGGACGAGGATCACGAGCAAGACGCCGACCAATGACATCCCACACATGTTCAATTGGCGACATATCCGGGGAACACGCAGGCCAAGGAAGAAGCTGTACCTGCTGCGCTGCAAAGAAGGATTTAACAATCCGAGCAGTATGAGGGCGGGCATTGTCCTGTTGAAATACAGCGCCTGGCAAGCTTTGAAGGAAGGGAACAGCTTCGGGCTGTAGAACTTCACGGATATACCGGTTGCTGTTCAGATTGCCCACAATTCGTAGCAATTGAGATCGTCTATGATATGCTATGGCGCCCCAGACCATAACTCCGGGTGTTCGTCCACTGTGGCGTTCGATAATGCACTCCGGAAGGTGGCGTTCACCGGCATAGCGTCTGACACGAATGCGGCCATCATGGTACCACAAATTAAAGCGGGATTCGTCAGAAAACACGACATGCTGCCAATCAGCACGCCAGTCTCTATGCTGATTGGCCCATTGTAGCCGCAGGCGGCGATGGTCGTGCGTTAGGGGGATCCTGTATAAAGGAGTCCGTGCGCGCAGTCCACACTGCAGCAGACGTCTACGAATTGATGAAGCACACAATGAAACACCTGTAGCTATTGACCACAGTGCTGCCAATTGTCTAGAGGAAGCTGTACGGTCCGTCCGCGCCATGCGGACCAGGTGTCTATCATCGCGAGCTGACGTCACATTTCGGGGTCCACTCCCGGATTTCCGAGTTGTCCGACACTCGTCCGTCCACTGCTTCCAAACGCGCATCACTGTGCTGCTGTTACGCTGCACACGAGAGGCTACTGCACGATACGACAATCCAGCTTCACGAAGGCCGATGATTCTCCCTCGTTCAAATTCTGTAAGTTGTTCAAATCTCGCTCTCTTTCGTCGACGAGGCATAAGTACAGATTGAGTTAACGTTTACCACTAGCAGATAACCACCGATAACCATACACGCCTCGCTACAGCCGTCTATTTATTCGGATCCATCAGCCGTTCAGAGGGCGCTGCTCAGCATACGCATGCGCTACGGATTTGCAATTCTAATCATTTGCATATCATGCGCTACTTTGCATTTCCTGAAAATTTCAGCTCACTCGCGTAAGTTCTTCATGGTGTTGCAATCTTCACAAACGTGAGTGTATATCATTTTCAGTCATTTGAAATCTAAAATCGAGTATTTTACGGTCTGCAATAATATATATATGTATATAATAAAAAAATCTGAAAGGTTTCAGATTTTAAATTACGTCCAAAAGGGCGTTTTTATAACATTTTGTGTGTTACCTTTATTTATTAAACATCATGTTCTTCGCACTTAAACCATAAAATTTGGTTCAAGAGCAATACCTCAAAATAATTTTAAATGAACATATCTTTAGAATTTCCGATACACAGTCTCGCGCGATGGAGATAAAAATGTTTCTTCTGTACAACATTACCATTCCTCGCTTTGAAATCCTTGAGTTCGTTACTCAAAAATTCGTTAAAGTTTTACAAAATATGAAATCGATAATAAAGAAAATTCCAAGTTTCAAATTTGGGCTTCCAGATGCCCATATTCGGATGGAAACGTTCAATAATCAAAATTTGATGGCGCTAGGTACCGATGTTTGATCACAGTGAGAGAAACATACATACATGTATGCAGATTCTTCATTATTTAATTTCTTTAAATATAGTAGAGAGCGATAATATTTGTTGGCGACAATTTGAAAAATGAAACAACGCTTATAGTGAATTAACGCAAAATGCAAAAACAAAATTAATAGTCCTTCTGGGCAAATTTCCCTTTTGGACTAAAAATTGTTTGAAAATCGCTTTTGTAAATTGTCGCATGTTTTGCTGCCATACGGAAACTAATATCAACATCTAAATCATTTTCACTCACGTTAGAAGTCTGGGTGCCAAAAGAAAGGACAAAATTGTATTTATTATTTGTATTGTAATGTACAAATAATAAATACTATTAAGGAAATGTGTTTATATAATTTTAGAGGACGAGATTTTGTTACTCATTTAAAATGAAAAAGGGAAAATAATAAATTCTGAATATATTAAAGCAAACCAACAGATTTAAACAAAGACAATTCCTTTTAGAGGTTCATAAAGCTAATAGAAGAGTTTTGAAGAGTTAAACTGTGCTAATGACAAAAGATGAAAAAATTGGATAAGTGCTTATTTCCTTCTACAGTTAGGTATACGCATGCATTTTGGAGAATGAATTAAAGGGAAAATGTATAATATACAATTACTGTACATGTAGAATTTGATTAAGTTCGGAGAATTATTCTTGCAAGCTCTATTTGCACTCTTAAATGTCAAAGTAGCCTAATGTCTGTTGAGCGTGTGGTAAGAAATTATGTCTTTCAGACGACGGAACAAAAGTTCGCAATGAAATGATTCATTAACAGCATTTTAAAACTGAATAAAAATTGTAAGTAATTTAGGCAACGCCATTTATTTTGATTCAATAACTCAAACACTCGTAGACACTGGGAGAATTTGAAGGATATCCGCTGCATCTGCTGTCAGAGAAGCGGCGAGATGACAAGCCTTAGCTTGGGAATCCCATCTATTTGCTTCCGCCACTATAGAAAACTGAGTCTTATAATACTCGCCAGAAGGTCTTCCCATCATGTGTGGATAGCTTCAGAAAGGGATGAGTACGCATAGGTAGAAATTTACAACTGTCGGAGTTGCTCCCTGCCGTCGCTACGAATTTCTTCAACGTATCAACTTCTTTGGTGACCGCAGTAACCCTGTCATCAATTTGTTGTTCCACGGCGGAAACTCTTTCCTCTATTTGTTCTTTTATAGAAGAAACGCTTTCTTCTATTTGTTCTTTTACCGACGAAACTATTTCTTCAATTTTTCCAATTTTATTTTCAACTGCGACTTCCATAGTTTGAAGAACCAGTTTCGGCACACACAGTGCAAAGCGCGGACCAGCACGGACTGTCAGCACGTTACCATTTATACAGTTTTCCTTGACGATGCATCAGAGATAGATGCGCCTACAGTGATGTGATGAACGATTACATTGGACACGAGATTGCCACCATGTAGTCTTCTGGAATGAATCAATCCCGGTTCTGCGTATAGCATCATGATGGATGCATCCGTGTGGGAAGGCGACGAGGAAAAATAAATGTTTCCAACTCGCATTCGCCATCATCACAATAGCAATTCGAAATCAATCTTCTGTAAATGAAGCCAGCACCTGGCGTGTCATTGGCTTCGTATCCCGGTTACCTCTTGTTCGCATAGCCCGCAATGTGCACAGCCGCGGTTACATTTCTGACGTGTTAAAGCCCCTGGCTGTTCACTATTTTTCAGGCTTGCGTGACGCCATTTTTCAAAACGATAACGCGCCTTTGCATATTGGAAGTGCTATCCTGACTTTCCTTTATACAGAGGATGTTCAACTGTTAACCTAGTCAGGACGTTTTATTTTTTACTTGCAGTTTGGAATAATTTGAGTCGTAAAATCGAAATATGAAAAAAAAATTGGCATGTCATTTCAGAAAAAATACGATTTTGTGTCAAAATGCATATATTAGAACAAATTGAGGTCAGTATAATAGAAAAAAAATTATGGGTCAATTTATATGTGAAGTATTTAGAACCGTTTACTACGGTAATTTATTGCGTTTGATCTAAACTACTCTCTGGGCTATACTGAGCAATTTAATATTTGGTATTGTGAGATATTTTCAAGAAAAAGATTAAAAAAATTAACCAAATTAAATTAGCTTGTATTTGGGATATATTATCATGAAGGTTTAGAAGTAAAATTGAGAAAATAAATGACTTTATGTTACTGCATTAACTAATTACTCAACGCAGAATATCCGACATAGTATAGTTGAAACTTTATCTAAATAATGCATGGTGATAAAATATATTTTAATCAAAGATATATTTTAATCAAATCTTAAAATGAATAAATAAAAAAATGAGCATCTAAATTAGTTTAATTTTAAAATTCAGCATTCATTGAATGTGATTTCTTTTGTTTTTATTAATTAATTAAAATTAAAGTCCAACTTTATTTAGTACAACTTTATATTTCGAAATAATCTTTATGTCTCTCACCAGATGGCGACACAAGCTTTGAAAATTTAGAGGTTGTATGTGTAGTACTAACGTTTTATAGAAGGTAACTTTCAATTTTATTTTGGAAATAAAAAATCAGATGCAGAAAATAATAGTGGATAATAAATATTAATCGATGAATAGACGTTCATAAGAATTTTCAAATTGTAAATGATTAATAATCTTACTACAATACGAAAATGAAATAATTAAAGAATAAAATTTTTTATTGCAGTGATTTCGATTAACAAATAAGAATCGACTATCTTTACATGTACAGCCGTCGTTTTCAGTATGGCAGTAGATGTACCAGCTGCTGTTTGGAATTCTGGAGAAGGCTTGGATGTTTATACAAGTAGTTGTTTCCTCCTTAGGATGCAACATCAATCAACTCCTGCGTCGTATTCTTGTTCACGTTATAATTTGGAAAATCAAAAATGGGTTGGGTTAATCAATTATGGCAAAGCACACGAGGGCTATCTGCCTAAAGGGAGGGATGCCTTCGTGGAGGACTTTCTAAGGGAAACAGGCTCGTATACACCTTAAACATGGGGAAAACCACGAAAACGCCCATGCAGCCAGCCCGTTCGCGGGATTCGAACCTCGGACCGAACTACCAGTGTTCAGCGTCTTTACCGCTCGGCCGCTGGTGGGCGAAAATCAAAAATGAGCATCTGGCAACAGGTTTTAGGTATGCGTTTCGAATTATACACTTTCCAAAATAAAGTAAAAAATTTTACAAAATTAATTTCGGTTTCATGGAGGAAGAATTCCTTAGGTACAAAATCTAACTTTTATAATCTTCTCTAAGTAATTCAGTTAATATAATTTCCATAGAACTTTAATAAATGCAAAATCTTGCATGCATTAATATGCAAAATTTCTGAAGTTGCAAGTCACTTTAGATGTCGCATTTTTCAGCTCCACATTATTATTATTGCATTATTTGCTCTAAAATAATCTCCAAGCTTTCCTTACTTTAAGGAAAAAGTAAGAAAGAAAAGAAATTTTGTGATTACTTTTTCTCATTGAGTAAATGCGTTCTAGTTATTAATTTAATATTTGGCTCGTAGAAAGTATTAATTACGAATATCTCATTGAATTTTGAACGTAAAGATATATGGAACTTAGAAATGCATAAAGAAGGAAAGAACTCACGAATGCGATGTAAACAATTTACTAATTGCACTTTTTGGGGAGGTTGAGACAATATAAAAATTAAATTTTGTATTTGTAAAATCATTGTATCCCCACTTTATGTATTTTGTGATTTTGCTGTTGAATTGAATTTTATGTGATGTAAGTGCGAAGAACGGGATATTTAATAAATAAAGTTAGCACATAAAAAGTTGATAATAAAGAGATAAAAAAATTGTTAGCCATATTACTAAGAAAACTGAACATTGATACGTTGAACTAAGAAAAGCCTGAAAAAAAATATAAAAATGTATGCCGAAAGTTCACACTAGACCGGAAATTCCAAACATGTACTACTGTGCAGCTTTTAAATTTAAATAAAGAAAAATTTTATCAGTTTGTTGCTGAACTGTATGTGGCGAAAGCGCGAAAAAAACAACATTTAATAATAAAACTGGGGGAAAAAAATCTGAAAGCTTTCAGATTTTACATAACGCCCAAAGGGGCTTTTTTTAACGTTTTGTGTGTTACCTTTATTTATTAAATATCATGTTCTTCGCACTTAAACCATAAAATTCAGTTCAGCAGCAATATCGCAAAAAGTTTTAAAGTGAGCATATCGTTAGAATTTACGATCACAGCCTCGAGAACTGAAGATAAATACTATATCCCCCCCTCCGTACAATACTGCCATTGCTCGCTTTGAAGTAGTTGAGTTTCTTAATCAAAAATTTTTTAAAGTGTTACAAAATATGAAACAGATAATAAAACAAATTCCACATTCAGGCTTCCAGATGCCCATATTCCGGTGGACACATACGTTATTCAAAGTTTGATTGCTCTAGTTACAGTTGTTTTATCACGATACGAGAAACATACATACATTTACGCAGATTCTTCATTATTTAATTTCTTTAAATATAATACAGGGCGATAATATTTGGTGGCAACAATTTGACAAGTGAATAAACGTTTATAGTGAATAGACGCAAAATGGCAAAACGAAATTTGTAGTCCTCCTGGGCCAATTGCTCCTTTAGACATTTAAAAAAAAAATCAGGTTTTAAATTACGCTCAAAGGGGCGTTTTTTAACGTTTTATGTGTTACCTTTATTTATTAAATATCATGTTCTTCGCACTTGAACCATAAAATTCAGTTCAACAGCAATATCGCAAAATAATTTTTAAATGAATACATCTTTAGAATTTCTGATACGCAATTCTGCGCGCTTTAGAGAAAAAGTTTTTTTATTTCGTAGCGTGTTGCCATTGCTCGCTTTTAAATCATTTAAGTTTGTTTATCAAAAATTCGTTAAAGTTTTACAAAATATGAAATAGATAATAAAACAAATTACAAATTCGGGCTTCCAGATGCGCATATTCGGGTGGAAACGTACGTTATTCAAAATTGGATGGCTCTAGGTACCGTTGTTTTATCACATTTGGAGAAATATACTATATACACTTATGCAGGTTCTTCATTATTGAATTTCTTTCAATATAATATAGGGCTGCATTATTTTGTAGCAACAGTTTAAAAGTAATTCAGACTTTTAATG
>KK121105.1:163932-177628 GCA_000611955.2 Stegodyphus mimosarum | reverse complement strand
AAAAAAAAAAAAAAAAAAAAAAAAAAAAAAAATAGTCCTTTAGGGACAAAGCCCGTTTGGACTTAAGAGGAATGTGTGCAAGAGCAGACCGGTAGACTGCGAGCTCAGCGAAAGCTCCCTTCACAAACCGTTTCGGGCGACCGTAAAAAATCTGAAACGACTTTTTTTTAAAATCATCTGTTACAGGCAGACCCTTCACAGAAGGCGACGATTTCTTCTATTACTTAGATGAACATGTTTTTCCTTGACTCTCATTTTCTTTTAAAATGTCAGACATCAGATTTTTTATTTTAATATCTTCTTATGTAATACTGTGAATTACAAATGTCTGCTAAACAAACAAATTCTAAAACAACATCGACATTAGATTGTACGTATTTATAACATGAAATAAAATCATGATTTAAAATTAAAAGTCTAATCCAAAGTATCCTAATTCAGACTTGGGTAGTCAGCTTAACTGTCAAGTTTAAAATAAAGTACTTTGCAAAACAGTGACACCGATTTGTCTTTAAATATATATATGTAATGTAACTCACTGAAGAGTAAAGAGAATGATTACATTAATTTCAAAGCTTAGTTTTCAATGTTCTACAAAAGAAAAAATTGTGCACATATTTAAATATTTTATTGAGTTAGGCAAATCGAAAAAAAAAATCTTAAAGCGCAGCATATTCTGAAAATTTAGTTTGCTTTATATGAGTACATGAGGGCTACCTGACTAAAGGGAGGAATGCTTTCGAGGAGAATACCGGCGAAATCTGACGGAAAATTTCCCTTTGGCGACAAAAACACTTTCTTTTTTGTTTGTTTACTTTCATTTCCTCTATAAGAATTTAACAGTAAATTTGAAATTAACAACTTATATTTTTACTGTAAATCCGTTTAAAGCCGAAATAAGTGAAAATTGCTGTTTTATTGAAAAACTGACAAAATGTTTTAAATAGAAAATTAAAATCATTATAAATAAAGCAATGCACTAAAAACTGAAAATCATTTTACCCATTCAGAAGCACATAACATTCAAAAAATAACTGTTAAAAGAATGTGCATATAGGTTAAGGTTCGTTGGTTAAAGCAAAGCAGCTCCGCGACAGTATACCTATGGGAAAGGTCTTTTTAAGATTTAAGATAAACTGACTCTTATCTACAGTACACATGAGGAAAAGCTCGAAAATTCCCATATACTCAACCCGTTTGAATGTTCGTATCCGGGCTGAAGTAGCAGTACTCAGCGACTTTGCGCTCAGCCGCTGATGTGGAATGACAGAAAATTGAAAATATATGTTACGGTGAAACACCGAAATCTGGAGAATGTCGACTTTCACCGGTGAATGTCAACATTCACATATTCGCTTTGTGTATGTCCGAAATATTTTAAAAATACTCTTATTTCTGACTTACACCAGTGAATGTCGACATTCACCATGTACTAATGGTGAATGTTGAATATATGAGAATATTATATTTTCTTCTCCGTAATTCAGTCGGGAAAAAACACACAAGTACTTAAAACACACAATACATTCAAAATGAGAAAGGAAAATAATAGAAGTTAAAAAACTTAATTATACAGTACGTAGTAAATGAGAAAATAAAACAATAGTAATAAAAAACTTACTAAATTATGTCATTCAAATCTGATTAATTGCAACAACTTAAACTATTATGAGAATTTGAATTGCACAAGAGGCCCTTTGCTTTTACAACTGCATAGCCAGTCGCCTCTCTTTTCAACCTACGCCACAGCATATCTGTGATTGTCGACATACACCCGTGAGGGTCCGAATGTACAAGAATGCAATGTTATATTCGATCTTTCACCGACGTATTTGGTGAATGTTGACATTCTCCGGTGAAAGTCGACATTCTCCAATTTCGGTCTTTCACAGTAACATATAATTAAATCTAACTGTAAGCCGGAGTACAACGTTCATACAGGATGTTATTTCATACAGGATGTCCTCAGAAGGATGTTATTTTTATGCATTTCTTGCATCTAATTAGTTTGAAATACCAATTATAGGTGTATTAAGATACAGGTACATAGGAAAAATTATATCAGAAATTAATTACAGGTGTATGAAAGATAAATACAATTCTTTCGGAGTATTAGTTTAACTTAGTAACAAAGAATTCAAAAGTCAGCATAGTTTCAAACATTACTCACTCACGCTATGGAAAGCGGATTATAATAGTTAAAAATACATTAAAAGTCTTTCAAGTAAATGCAATAAAGGATAAATCGAACACTATAATTCAAAATGTGAGGAATCATTTTCGTTTCCTAGGTCCAATATATAACTTCGTTTCTGGGAGTTATACAGAAAACGGAAACTAGCAATTTGAAACTGAAAATAAACGAAACAGTTTAAGTAATTAGCTTCAGAATTTGAATTTATGAAGCTTAGGAAGCGGGAATATTTTCTGTTCCTTTAAAAGTATAAAGGGAGGTCTTAGTGTTTTGTTTCATTCTTTGGTTTTTATAATTGCCGCCAATAATCACTGCTTCTATTCGACTAGTTTTAGAGCTCTGTCTATATCTAATATTTCCATGTTTCTATCAGTAATGGTGGAGAAACTACCTTTTGATGTTATGTGTCGTATATTTCGGATCATCATCACCATCACTATTATTATTATTAGCCCAAAAAAGCGTTAACCCAGGAGGACTATTGGTCTCAAAACGGAATTTCGCGTTGAATCACTATAAACATCTGAATCACTTTTCAAATTATTGCCACCAAATATTATCGCCCTGTATTATATTTAAAGAAATAAATTAAATAATAAAGAATTTGCATAAATATGTGCATGTTTTTTACATTGTGAAAAAACAACGGTAGTTAGAGCCATCACTATTTTCAATAACGTAGTCCTCCACCCAAATATGGATACCTGGAAGCACGAATTTTGAATTTGTTTTATTGTGTATCAGTTCATATTTTGTAAAACTTTAATAAATTTTTTGACTAACAAATTCAATGGTTTCAAAGCGGCAAACTGCACGGGAAAGAATATTTTTATCTCCAGCGTGCGAGACTGTCTATCGGAAATTCTAAAAATGAGCTGTTTTTAAATATTTTATTATGAATTTCAAATTTTGTAAAACTTTAACGAATTTTTTATTAACGAACTCAACGGTTTTAAAACGAACAATGGCAGAAAACATTTTTTATCTTCAGCCCGCGAAATTGTCTATTGGAAATTCTAAACTAGGCTGTTTATAAATATAATTAGCCCAGAGGAACACTAGCTCAAGTGCTCTAGAAACGTGCATGTGTATGTAAATGAAAGAAATTCCCTTTGAGCGTAATATAAAATCTGAAAGCTTTCAGATTTATTTATTTATTATTATTATTATTACTATTATTATTATGGTGTATGAAGTTTCTATTCAAGCGTAATTTTTATTAGCAATTTCTTCACTTGAGTTTATATAAATTAATATTTTATTTTATGATATAATTATTAGTTTCTTGTAGCTCGTTTGCAGTCGTTTGGCTTCACATTATCCTGATCTTCGTGCCGGAAATCAAAAAGTTCAAACTCTGAGCCACACAAAATTTGACACTGCCAAAATATTAGGTTTGATATCGTGACTAAAGCTTACTTTTTTCCAAAAATTTCGGATGTTGATTGAGTGGAAAATTTGCTATTATAAACAGTTAACCTATATTCTACAAGCTCTTAATGAGTTCATCGGCTTGCTTTTCAAAGACATCGTTAAAGCTGTATGCATAAAAACTCCTACATATGACTGCAGATGTTCATCATCAGTAAGCATCGGCCCTCATGTATTAAGAAGTATACTTCCTTCGTTACTTTTCCGTTTCAGAACTGCTGAACGTTTTCCCTTGCCCTTCTGCTTTTATTTACAACGAATCAGTCCTTTCTAAACTTTTGAATCACATTTGTAAACAAGAATGACGTCGTCTTATAACGTTAACAATTTTTTGAAAACATATCTTTTATATTTATTTATACACAAACTGTTAAAATAAGGATTCATATATTATTACAATTTTTTCCCTTTATCAATCTGACGTCTTGATTTCGGTAATACGTACACCAAGATCAACATTTCTGTGACAATCCTGCTAAGACATTGATAAGAATTTAACTTACTCATGTTTAAAATTTTAACTGTAGGACATTGTTCGCAAACTTTACTTAAAAGCCTTGTTACAGAAACTTACGACACGATCAGATCGATCTCAGACCTTAGATCTGCCGAATTTAGAATTTTTATTAGGTGCATTTTATTATTTTACATATTATGTAATTTTTAACAATATATTATTCAAATACTATAGCCAACTTTCCAATATATGCAATTCTAATTTTTATTCATTAATATAATTGTTATTTAAGTTGGGTGTTCAGCAGCATGCCGTGTGTGAAAATTCAGAATACGCCCCTGGAAAGAGGAATAAGAATTCCTTAGATTTCGTTTTGTGAATTGCTTTTGAACCAAACTAGGACAGAGCCCAGGTAAGAAACGGAATTTCCTTAAATTATAAGGTATTTTCTCCCTCCATCCAGCGTGCCTTCGTGGTGTAACGGTAGCACACTCGACGCGTATTCGAGAGGTACAGGTTCGAGTCCCAGCGAGGGCATTGCTCATTTTTCACATCATAAAGCAGCAACTTTAAAAAAAAACTTTACAAAGTAAAAAAACAAATTCATCTTTTATGTGCCTCGGAACAGTTTCAATTTGTACGTTTACTCTCATTGCTGTAAAAGACCATAATACAGAATGTTATGACGAAAATGAAAATCAAGAAATTTTTCTGAAATAAAACTCAGCATTATTTTCTCAGTATCTACAAACGCTCGAGCTAAGAAATGCATTTTGTAAATAACTACCATAGTGAAGACAAATAATTAGCCGAGGAATATTCTTTAGAGCAGTCAAATAATTTTAGCTTAGAAATATTCATAGCTAGAAATATTTTGAATCAGTGCAATTAAGTTGTTTATAGAATTATTTGCAGAACTGTATATTTTAATCTGCTACTTAAGTGAGAGGAAATAAGAAATTAATGGATACCACTGTGAAAAAAACAGAGGTACAAAGAGGAAACACAAGTGCGCTTCCGCAATGTTTCATTACCCAGTTTTAATTTCCGGTGCCATCCAAAGTGGAATATATACAGGTAATAAATCAGATACATGCAAGAAATTCTTCAGAATAAGTTGAACTCTGCTGGCCATCTAAAATATAACACTATGAAGAATAAGAGATATCAAACCCACATTTACTGGAGAAATAATATAAAACGCAAGAATGATTAAAACTACAGACTTGAGGAACAGGAAAAAACCAATATTTTGTGTAACTGACAAACGTGGCATTAGACACTCAAAGAAGGAGGCTTTGGTTTCTGCTTGAGGTTTATGAATCAATATCATTATCCAAATTTTGTCAAAAATTGTTCCCAAATGTTGTCAAAAGTTCATGTAGCCGTGGAAGTTGTACGTTGGGCCGCTAGTTTGCCAATTATCTAGCTAACGTGTTCGAATGACGACATATTGGGAGAATAAGCAGCAGTGCACACTGGTAGTCGATAAAGAACTAATGGATGTTCAGTGCAACGTGCTGTAGCGCATTACCGCATTGGAACTTGGACGCTGACAAGCCAAGGGAGAGCGAAAGGCTCAAAATTTAGCGGTGACTGTTTAGTAAACCGGCAATGTGCATCATGTATCTCACTTCGGTGCCACCAGATTCGCATAAGATCTGCGTGTTGTTGTAAGCAGAATCGTGATTCATCTGAAAAGGCAATGTCATGCCATTCATTTATCCGACCTTAAAATACTGGAGAACCGGAAGTCTCTCGACAGGCTTTATGGTATCAAACGAGGAGTAAGAGTTTCTCAGATCTATCCAGTGGGGTCTTCCGTATCAAAAAATCGGGCAGCGCTGTACAGTTAAAAGTGGTAGGATTACACCTGTACAACCGCATGTGAAATTCTGGTGTTCTGCATATTTCTTGTATGTCTATGTCTCTCTACTTCTGATCTGTGCCCTGCTTTGAATGCACCTTTGCAGACACATTCGCTTGTGGGGTAGAGTGGAAGGCATCACAACTAAACATAAAAATTCTCCTCCTCTGCAGACAACGTCGAACATAATGTACTGAAACAGGCTGGCAAAAGACCTTAATTCTTGCATTCTCAGTGTTTTTGGACAGTCCGTCTACCAGCTTGATTACACCATTGAAAGAGAGGACAGGCCTGTTTTGGGCGACAATCCGTCTTTGCCGTGCACAAAACAGGCTTATCCTTTCTTTCAGTGGTATAACTAAGCTGGTGCAATCGCTCCCTATGGGTCATCCATCCCTTCAGCGATTCGAAGCTCCACCTCTGTGGTTTGATTTTGTCTAACACGAACTTCTGTACTTGTGTCTTGGAAGAATTCGCTATTCAAAAACTTGTTCGGAAGTTACTGTTCTTTATTGAACATCCTGTCACTTCTTATGCAAAGTAACAGCAATAAAAAAAAGTACCAATGCTTAATAAAAAACCTACTTTTTCTATTGCATTTAAATGGCGTTATTGACGCACACGATTTGCATGATGAGCTGCAATGATATTAAATTGCATGTCCTTACTAGATCTACGCGTGGTGGAAATTTCAAGTCTGTTGGATGCTTTTCTCATGCGGATGTATTCAGTATAGCCAGCAGTGTACATTCTACAGGAACGAATGTTTGAATACCTGACTGCTGTTTGGAAACACAGCTTTCTCACTTGTTAGGAAATATGAGTTTTAATGAGCTCAATTAATATGCTTCATCTTAAGAAATTAATCGATAGTTTTGATATCATTTAGGAAAGAGCGATTTAAATTTTTTTACTGCCCTATTCGAGTAAATTTAAAGTTGGGCATTCTTTCGTACCTTACCAAATAACTTTTACGGTTAAAAATAAAACTATCCGAAAATGCAAAAAAGAATTTTAAAAAAGTTGCAAAATTAAGCAACTTAAAACATTAAAAGCGTAACCCCCCCGAAGATATCAGTAGTCAATTAGAGATCGTATGAATTTATTAAATGAAACATTTTGGATTTTATAATTTTTAACATGTATTTCAAAGTAATTGTTTCTAAATTTTAAGACTCTGCAGCTTAAAACATAACTTTTAAACACTTGCATTGAAAAACTTGATAGTACCGAGATTTATATATGGTAGTAAACATTTTTGATCAACTACATCTCATTCAACTGCAATTAACTGTAATTTGATCATTTAATGTTGAGATATTTTTCTGTCTACTAATTCGAGTATGGAAAACTCTTTTCTTCTGAGCACATCTGTTTTACGAAGCCTGCAGGGAGATTTAAGATTCATACTTTTTAACCAAAGATATTAAGGAAGCGCGGCTCTTGCTATGTAAAGTTCTATTCTCTCTGGATTCAATTCTTAAAATTGGAATCTGAGGTCTGCTCCCGGCTGCTTAAGAGTTATTTAATTATGCAATTATTTTGAAATAGTTTCTATAATATATAATTAAAATCACGGCTTCTTTTGACTTAAACGTATTTTCGCGGCTTAACAGTCAATATGATTTAAACCCGGTATTCAATTATGCAAGCATCTCTCGCTTTACGTCGTTTGGGTTTTACAAGACGCTTCGTAGTGTTTTCCGAAAAGTATTTTTCACTTTTACCGATAAAGGTAAGAAGGAAACATATCATTGCAGATTTGTTTTATTCAGCGACTCGAAAAAAGAACGTCTTTAACTGAGGAATAGTTCGAAAACTTTGGGAAATTTTCTTTGCCTTTAAAGAAATAGATGACAGAAAAAAAAGTTTGTCTATACCAGGGTTGGGCTTTAACACCACGGAGAAAAAAGTTTTTTTTAGTGAATCTTGTGTGTAAGAGGGGGGATCAGAAGATGTGACAGGGCTCCTGTTACGATATTTTGCTGTGCCCCCGAAATTTACGAGGATGTTTTGGGTGAATGAAACGTTCTTTTCGGTACAAATTTTTAAAAAATTAAACTTAAAATGGTATTTTGTTATTAATTTCATAATTTTTACTTTGACAGTGGACATAGTGGATCATTGCACAACTTTCCGTGTGGCTACTAAGCTTTCATGAAGGAGCGTTAGACGTACCAGATTAAAGGAAGTGCAATGCTGGCAACAGAGTCTGGGCAACAAGTACAGCTGCAGAGCGGCAGTACTAAGGTCTGAAAATGTTTGGATATGCTGGGCAGCAAAATGCCTATAACCTAGTGCAATAATTTACCGGCGATTCCAACCCAGTGCAGAAAAATGCCTCTGTGCGAGATAGAAAGAAAGAACGTCATCAAACAAGAAATCGAAAAATACGAGAAAATATCACAAGCTTAAAACTAACATTTCACCAATATCAATGTCCCGATTTTGACAGAAACTTTGGAGAAGAGAATCGTTTGCGTTCCGTTGATCCCTCACTGCTTGATGCAACGTTATTGATATGAAGATTTCATAATTAAGGTGAAAGATATCTATCTAGAATAACAATCTACTATATTAATATTTAATAAAATGGGAATTAAACATTTTGACTAAAATTTAAATCATTGTCAAACGGAGGATTCTTCCCACGACTCTAAATACACTCATGTCCATAAATTAAGGATAATGCAAAATCAGGCAAAGGAAGAGTTAGAAGCAAAACAAATTTGACTTATTTGTAAAGCTTATTTATTAAACAAAAGGTAAAGAGCAAAAAACGATGCTATATGTTTGATATTATTAAAAAAATTAGCGATTTTTTCTCCCTGGAGCAAATTACAAAAAAAAACCTATTTACAAAAAACCAATATTACATGGTTGGTATGATTGTTAATACATTGTATGTCTCCCAGACGATGCAATACAGTCCGTACAACGCGTAGGCATGCTGAGTATCAAATTATCGATCTGATCTTGGGGAATATTACACCACTCAAAAAGCAATGATCTCCGAAGTTCCGGTAGACATGTAGGAGGAGGTTGACGGGTTGCAACTCGTCGGCCAAGCATGTCCCACACGTGCTCTACTGGTGCCCCGAAACAAACGTACATGTTGTTCCAGAATGACGTTCCGATAGGTTTGGCTTGTCATGGTTCCAATTTGAACATGTATGTCAGTTCTGGAACCCAGAATAATTCCACCCCAAACGAGCACTCCTGCACCACCGTGACGGTGTCGTTCAATGATGTTTTCTTGGTGGTAAAGGTGGAACTCTGCATATGAAAGTCCGGTGAGAATCAGACTGCAAACTAAACCTGGACTCGTCGTAAAACATCAGAAAAGCAAACTGTCACGGTGTCCACAATGCATGCTCTCTACTCCAGGCTAACCGCAGGCGACAGTGAGTTGCAGTAAGTGGAATGCATTTGACACGTCTACGAGCATATAGACCAATCTCCTCTAAGCGTCTGTACACGGTTTGCCTTGAAACTGTCGTACCAGTGGCTGAAGAGAGCTGACGAGACAGGTCTGAAGCTGTGCTCCGCCTGTTTCTTTTGGCAGTAACTGTCAAATACCGGTCCTCATTCGGCGTTGTAACTCTGTTGTGACCTGTGCTGTAACGTCTACTCACATTGCCATCATCTTGGAATCGTTGCCAAAGTCTGGAGATGACACTCTGGGCAATTCCAAGTTCGTCTGTTACTTCCAGTTGGGTACGCCCACATTCCAGACGGCCGATAATTCTACCACGTAAAAAATCATCCAAATGCGTCCTTGTGTCATAATTATTCGGTTATTACACTGAAATGCTTATAAAGTGCCTGTGAACAATTTTACTTCTTTGCCTGTATTCCTTATATATCACTCTCTTACACTCTCGTCATTGTGACGTACCATCGGTGTCATCTGGTTACTTCCTGAAATTTGCATATGATTCTTGAAAATGTGTGTAGTGATTTAAAAGTTGATATATTTAATTTAGAGTTCGATTTCCAGGTGACTCCGAATTATCTTCAATTTATGAACATGAGTGTATTTTAGCATGCGCAACCATTGATGAAATAAATTAGGAATCTCTGCCCAGGATTTCCAAGGAATTATTAAGAAAGATACGAGTTTCATGTGGGAAAAGTGTTCATTAAGCATATTATTATGAAGGGTTACGAAATCTGTGAAACACCTGCATAAAAATGCCCGACTCACTTAGGGATAGGAAATTAACTTTGAAAGAGTTCCGTAGAAAGTTGAGACAAGTCTCCTAACCTAGTAACAGGCTGAAGGTACACTTCACCAAAAATAAAATCCTCGTAAAATTCTTCTACATATTTTTTTAAAAGAGCTCAATATGGATTTCAAGGCGAAACGCGAAACAGGTTCTTCAGCAGTTACTCACGCCATTCAAGGACTGAGTAAAAGTAGTACCTTAACAACGAATAGCAGATCTTCCAGGTGGATCATAACTGTTATGAACAATGGGATCGCACAGGAATGTAAGCAGATACTGCCTGAAGTAAAATTAACTTGAGAGAAAAAATATTACGGAGAATAATTAAACAAAAATATTAGTATTTCGTACTTCGTATTAGTGTATTCCGATGACAGAAATGACATAACTGGAATAGCAATTACCAGAAATGGGATTATTCGTAATTTTACGTGTTTGTTGTCCTGATGATAAGCCAGCAGTGGACAGTTTGAAATCCATAAAATTTTTAAATACATAATATGAGAAATTAAATTAGCGATTAATAAAGAAACGTAGCACTGAATGATTTCTATTTCAAATTCGATTTGTATTAAAAATTTAAACTATATTTATTCAAACCCAATTGCATTTCAGATGACAAAGGTTTCCAAGTAGCTCGCGAGCTGTAGTTAAGGTGTCGGAGAGCCACATGCAGGTCGCGAGGCGTAATTTGGCCATGTGTGGTATATGCCCACTCCAATACCCAGCTTAAAACGTCCTCATCCCAATTTTAGTTTCTCAGTCGTTGGTCGTAGTCATGTAATTTCAATTACCGAAGTGTTTTATATGAGGAAGATATAGATTTTTGGCAATGTTAAATTAAAAGAAACCGGTTTTCGGCAAATGATGAAATCTAATTACATGCATAGTAACTGTTTATATATGTATTTAGTTTAAAAGTAAATATCTAACAATATTTATTATCAGTTTATTTTTGTTCTAAAAACAACTTTAATAGGTCGTACAAGGAACACTTGAGACTTTTCTTATATATTGGTAAATTCGTAATTTTTTGCTTTAAACGGGATTGAATTATGTTGTTATGGTTTTACGGTTAAGGTTTGTATGCCTTCAGTTAATGTGCATGCAATTGCATATAAACAATTCAAAAATGTACGTGGAGCCAGGCAGAAATTTTGTACCTATGATACTCTTAGAAGGGTAATGAATTAGGTTGGTGCATCAACTTTAATGTCTTTCTGTTCAGTGAGATCGAAAGTTAAGTTTCAGTTTAGTGTATTAAAATTCTTATCTTGTTGTTCTATCTTATCAGTTGGACGAATTCTTTATTCTTATCATGGAATGCGCATAAAAGTTAAAAATAACTATAAATTAAATGACAGATGTAAGTATTTTTTTGTGTGTAGTTGTATATGTTATCATTCAATAAAGTTGTTTTTATCAAAGACATTACAACTTGATCAATATATGTGACAGCATAAACTAAAGGCAGTTGCTTCTTCACTGTGTATGGACTTAACATGAGGATTCTATTTTCGTAAAGTTCGTAAGAAATTAGTGGGCGTATCAAGTTTGATGAAGCACAAAATGATTTGAAAGAATCCTTTTAGTGTATTTTGAAGAGGGTATCAAAGCGTTGAAGCTTGAATGCATTGAATGGGATATCAAATAACTTATTGTGAATTTCTGCAGATAAATCAACATTCAGAAAAATAAGATTTTTGAGTAATTTATGGGGATCGCTGTGTTATATAAATTCGATTGATTTAATTAGAGAACATATCTCGGAACGACCATATATCTCTGAGATGTATTTTAAACATACCTCCTTATCATGCTTTTAGCATATGGAATCGGAATAAAAGATCTAGTACAAATATCTCGCCTGCCGGAAATAATGTCGAGTATGTGTTTGCCTAATTCACAAAAAAATCTTAATACAAGGTGGGGCAGAGCAGTTTGCTTATTTTGAAATTCAGTAAAAGGAAAAGTAATGCATATGTTACGGTGAAACACCGAAATGTCTTGTCGACTTTCACCGGTGAATGTCAACATTCACATAGTCGCTTGGTATATATCCGAAATATTTTTCAAATACTCTTATTTCTGACTTACACCAGTGAATGTCGACATTCACCATGTACTAATGGTGAATGTTGAATATATGAGAATATTATATTTTCTTCTCCGTAATTCAGTCTCGAAAAAACACACAAGTACTTAAAACACACAATACATTAAAAATGAGAAAGGAAAATAATAGAAGTTAAAAAACTTACTTAATTATACAGTACGTAGTAAATGAGAAAATAAAATAATAGTAATAAAAAACTTACTAAATTATGTGATTCAAATCTGATTAATTGCAGCAACTTAAACTATTATGAGACTTTGAATTGCAAAGAGGCCCTTGCTTTTACAACTGCATTTATGGGAAACAGCCAGTCGCCTCTCTTTTCGACCTACTCAAGAGCATATCTGTGATTGTCGGCATACACCGGTGAGGGTCCGAATATACAAGAATGCAATGTTATATTCGATTTTTCACCGACGTATTTGGTGAATGTTGACATTCTCCAATTTCGGTCTTTCACAGTAACTCATATATATATATATTTAATGCTTTGAACAGAATCAAGCACAACATATAAAGTTTATGTTCCTGCTGGAATCATACATCTCCCACATTCATCTCGTTGAGTTTGGGAGGAAGAACTCCTCAATCATCTGTACATAACTATTAGATGTCACTGAAACGGCCCGTTCGTTTTCTTCAAAAACCCAATGTCCAATTATTCCAACTCGCGATATTGTACACCAAACAGTTACACGTTCTGAATGTAGAGGACGCTTATGAAGTTGTCTAGAGTTATGAGTACTCCAATATCCCAACAATTCTATTTATTTACCGATTCGGAAAGATGGAAGTGTGCTTCATCACTGAAGAAAACTAGCGTGTCGTCAGGCATTGCAAAAAGCGCTTCACATGAATTTTCCCTAGCAATAAAATGATCTAGATTAAGTTCCTGCACTATAGCTAATTTGTAGGGATGCAATTTCAGTTCTTCATGAAGAATTCGCCTCACAAATCCAGCGGACAACGCAACACCTGCAGCATGTTTCCGAGCAGCGCGCTTAGAAGATCTCAAGACAGGAAGCCTTAACATGTCTATGTTTTGTGGTGACCTTTCTGTTCATGGAGGCTCAGGTTTCGTCTTCTTTACATTATCAGTTTCCCTGAAGTTGTTTATCCACGAAACAATCGACTGCAGACCAGGAACACGACCACGGGGCGCAATATCGAAATGACACGGAAAGAACATTGCGTGGCGATGATTGAGCGACCGTTACAAAAGTATGCCTTGACAACAAACGTCCACTCCTCCTTCGACCCCTCCATGATGCTAAATGAACCAAACGGGCTAAAATTTAAGACCCGGTTTCTCGACTGTGCCTACCCCTACCTTCTTCGAAGCAACAGTCTATCCAGGGCACCAAATTTGAATAAGTAAATGCAACATTCTCCAACATACCAG
>KK121105.1:148040-163890 GCA_000611955.2 Stegodyphus mimosarum | reverse complement strand
CTGGAAAGAGTTGAAGGAAACTTCCGAATTCGATTAACGCAGTGTGTTGACAATAATGGACGCCATCCGCCTATACAGTCTTTAAAACAGTGTGAACATAAACTTTACGTGCTGTACTTGATACTGTTCAAAGATTTAAATATATATATATGCGTTACTATTTCTTTTATTGAATTTCAGAATAAGCAAAATGCTCTGCCCCACCTTGTATCAAGATTTTTTTGTGCAGTGTGAATATTTTCGCAGCATCGGTTTTAATTTTAAACAGTGAATCAAATTTAAAACACAGTGATGGCGACTGCAGACGTTAGAATAAAATTATTAGATGAAAAATAAACAAATTTTTTTGTCATCTGTTTTCAGATAAAAGGAGACCGAGATATAAAAATTAAAATAGAAAGCTTAAGTCATTTGTTTAAAATTTGTATTTGAAATGCGCTGTCGAACTTGCATTTATTTCGAAATCGTATCATAGTTAAAGTACGACGTACAAACGAAAGTATCTTTTCAAAGAAAGGGATCATAAACAAAATGGTCTTTTTAAAGAAAAGGGATAGAAAATATATATAAAGAACTTCACAGTCCATGTATTACGATCACTCTTACATGCGCTCTGTGAGAATTTCTTGAAATAAAAGTAATAGAAGAAAGAAAAATTAAAAATAATAGAAAGAAAAAATAGGAAGAAATAAAAATTAAGTAACTTATCGGTTGCCTGATTGAATATGGCAAGCTGAGCGAGGCTATGTGGCTACATATGTTTGTCTTTATGAAAGAATTTCAAAGGAAAACTACAAGTTATAATGTAACCCATGGGGTGTCCGCCGAAAACATCGCCGGGAAAACAACGCAAGGTGAAAATGTCGGGGGACAAAAGAAAGCGAAGTGAAAACATCGAAAAACATCGTGGTACAAAACATCGTGGTCGAAAATAAAGTGGCTCAAAAACTTCGCAGTTTAAAAACATCGTCGAGGAAAATATCATAGTAAAAAATAAAGTACCTACAAATCATCGCGTGACAATAACATCGCACACATGCGTTTTCATGTTTTAAAAGTTGTAAATGCCTCTTTGCATAATAATTTGGGACCGCAAGAAGGAAACAGGGGTATTTTTGCTTCTACATTTCATATCTTTGAATGAACTAATATATTTTTGCTGAAGTAGTAAGAAGAAAACTTAAACATTTAAAATTGAAAATGAGTATAAAATTAATGTGACTTGTAACACTTAAAAGAATTTTAAATTTACATAGTTAATTAATCTCATGCAGTTATTTATCTTCCTTTTGCTAAACATTTTTTAGACTGCCTTTTCCATGAAAAATTATCAGTAAAAATTTATAAAAAAAAGATTAATTTATTGATGATATTTCTTAATTAACTATGTAAATTTAAAATTCTATTCAGTACTAGAAGTTACATTAATTTTCTACTCATTTTGAATTTTTAAATGTTTAAGTTTCCTTCTTACTTTTCAGCAGAATTCTGTTCATTTATGTTAGTTCATTCAAAAATATGAAATGCAGGCGTAGAAATACCCCTGTTTTCTTCTTGCGCTCCCAAATCATTATGTGAATATACAATTACAGCTTTTAAAACCTGAAAACTTATGTGTGAGATGTTATCGTCATGCGATGACTTCTGGGTACTTTATTTTTTACTACAATGATTTCAAACTGCGAAGTTTTCGAACCGCTTTATTTTCGACCACGATATTTTCGAACTGCGATGTTTTCTCTTTGTTCTTTTATCCCACGATGTTTTGTACTACGACGTTTCGCCTTGCATTATTTTCTCCGCGACGTTTTCGTCCGCGATGTTTTCGGCTGTAACCAACACATAGAAAAACCACAGAACCCCCACAGTTAGTCGAAGAACCTGAAATTGCATTCAAGGCTGCTTAAACTGTTACTTTATTAAATCAAAGATTTAATTAAACAGTTAATTGTTTAAAGCAAAGCACACATCCAGGCTATCTACCCTAAGGAAGGACGCCCATCGTGGAGGTTTTCTAAGGGAATTTAGCTCATATTTATGTTATGTTACTACGAAAATCTTATATAGCTAGCCCAGACTGAACTCAGGTCAGAAAATTTATGTTTAGCAGTCCCATTCATTTGGCCACTAATGTAGCCGTTTAACAGTGGCTAAGTTTGATTTCTGAAGCTTTATTCACCACATGAAGCGCACATTTCTGAAGCGCCCTATCATAATTCATAATTATTTTATTATATTTCAAATATTTTACTTACTTATTTCTGGTCAGAAATTTCTTGAAATCATTGTACTGATCTTTAGCAAAATCATAAAAAATATTTTTCAAAATTTTCATTCAATGACCCTTATTAAAATGCGGTTGAATAAAAATAAACTGCTTACCTGCATGTTTCATCCAATTCGTCCTCATTTGCGCCATACAGGGGGAAAGCTAGATCTTCATAAACTACCAGATCATCGAAACATGGCTCAACATGACTATTATTGCATTCATTTGCAAGTGTATGCGTCGCTTCTAAAACTAAATATAAGAAATATAAGATTTTGAAATCTTTCCACGATATGCCACAAGCAACAATCATCATACACTTAATCAGTCTTCTGAATGAGTATTAATACAACCGCGGGATTTGAATGTATTGAATGAATATATCTGGAAGTTTGTGTAAGAAATAAGGAACAATGTGGCTGCTACTGGGTGCCCCTCATGATGTATTAAGAATGGATTTCTTTCACTCAGCCACGCTTGAAGTTTTGCGCGATGAAGCATTGAAGAGCAATTCCTTCTTTAAGTCAGTAGCTCGTTTCAGCAGGTCACGTGGACCTAGAAGTTTCGCTTTTGTTATGGTCTTTTACACTAGAGTAAGTAAGCTTGTTATCTCTTCCGAGAAAATTGATTCAAGATTGTATCTTGAATATAAGTGTCTACGTCATATTTCTGTTTCTTGCTTTTTATTGTTAGATTATACTTTACATTTGCTTTCTGAATCTAACAAGCTACTTGTACAATTAAATGAGGAATACGCAAATTGCTAATAAAAGTTATTTTTTTAACTGGAAAAAAGTTAATGCATTCACAGTTTCTTTAGCGAGAACTGAACGGGTGGAGATTAATAATAGTTCTTTTACCCGCATGCATTTGGAACACAAACCCATTTCTTTTAGCCATTTTTAATCGCCAAAGCGAGGCAACATTTATTTTGAAATTTCCCTTTAAATTCATATGTGCTACGATAAATATTGCAAAGTGATCTAAGTTAGTCGAGTTTTGTCTTATATTTCTATTAATTTTGTACAAAGGTTATTGAATATTTTGAATTTAATGTATTGAAGGACGATAACATTTTACTGATTGTAATTAACTCTACAGGGAACAAATAAAAATGTAATTGAAAAAACACTACTACTTTCAGTATTGCAATTGCTTTATTTTTGAAACCCTCTACCTTAGTTCGAGAAATGTTATAAATGTATTTACATGTATATGATTAATATTTAAATAAATAAAGCTTATATTATAAAGCTTATATTATAGCTTATTATATTATTATTTTCAACTCACTTTATACATGGAAGGGGGCTCAAAATGATTGCATGTCTAAATATCTATAGAATTCTTTGTCATAAATCAACACTTTTAAAAAATGAATAAACTAAAACAGGCTTTCGAACTACATTCAAGTGACAGCTTTTAGTAAAAATGCCAAAAAAGGAAAACTACAGATCCACACAGGAAATTCGAATTTATTCATTCACTTCTAATCTGACTAAAATACATTTTTTAAAAAATATTAGTTTCCTAATTTTCTCGTCTATAAAAAATTTGACAGAATTATATGATCTGATTTAATACATTCCCTCATGAAACAAAAAAGCGGAAACCTTTGAATCTTAGTAGCGATTCGACTATTTTGATTAGCAGCGGTATAAAACCTGAATTACATAGTTCCTAATTTAATATTTCTACAAATGGAAATTTAAAATACATATTTATAATCCATATTTGTCTCATTTTAAATACATTGTCTAGAAATTGATAGACAGTCTTGGAACTCTTAACTTTTGCTTCACTTAAGACACAGTTGAGAGGGTTGGTGACTTAGTTTGGGATAAAAGTTCTTCCATTATATGTACTTCAAGTACCATTCTTGAGGAAGCAGAATTTTGGGAGAAAAGAATCTTGAGAAACTGCCTGTACCCTCGCAGGGAATCAAATCTGGATTTTCAATGCAAATTTGGTGACTAATATATATTAAGAATTGACTAACCCTCGCAAAGATGGTAGAAATGGCCTTAATTCTTAAAATTTTGCATTGTCTTGGATAAGAATATCATAAAAATTTAATTTCATATGCTTATTTTGAAACGTTTCAGGTGAGCAAATTTGTCAGAATCTGAAACCGTAACTTACTTGATTAATTTCTTAAACTGGAGTCACAAATCTAGTACCAACCGGCCAGGTACGTATTATTTCTGAAACACCCTATATAACCAAGTCGTTAGCTTGCTTGCAGTTTACCAATCAATGATGACTGATGTAAAATCTTTTTACCGGAAACTAAATTCAAGTAGAAATAGATCTTAAGGTAGATTCGAAAAATCTGTTTATTTAAATTTTACTCAGAAAATATTTCACTGGAAATTAAATATATTTGGGGGCATAATAAATTTACCAATTATATAGTATTTGCGTTCATATCGTCTTCGACTTATTACGGCTTCAAATTCAGCAGAAATCGTGCTTTTGATTTCTCAGATTTAAGCATTTTTAGGGCTAGCAGTATGCGCAAGATGTGTATGAAGAGCATACAAGGACACTGACAAGCAAATACAGAATATTCCTACACGCTGTATAGATACAGAACGAAGAGAAGAAACAAATCATATAAGCCGTAAGTGCATATTGTGCAATAAACACTTGATATATTTCAAAATAATAGGACAGCCTAATAAACCATAAACAAGTGTGGATGCGTAGTGCATATTATCCGGTATCTCAAGCCTCATCATATGAGAATAACATTGGTAATTTTGATTACTTTAGCCATTTCGACGTACAATTCCTTTACTCTAGTACTTTCTTAAAGGTCTGACGTGCTTTTAGATAGGCTCACAGATAGTAAATACAATTATGTACAATACAATTATACTGCCTGTCAATTCAAGTATAATATTCAAGTGACCGATTATTTGAATCTCGGCGAAAACAAAGATGGTTTTTCTCTTTCATGCTCCGAGAATCTAATAACAACTTCTGCCAGAAATAAAACATATAGCAGATAATCCCATCTGGGATTTCTTCCACTCTCTAGCGGAAGGGAGTCGATCAGTTTTCTTTCTTCTTCTTCCCAGTCAGGGAAGAATGTAAGGAATTATATAGCATTTTTTCGTACATGCTTTTGCGATATTAGTTAGCTCATCTAGTTAGCTAATGAAAGATCCTTGTTCGAATCTCAAAGAGAGCACAGTTAGTTTTCTATATTATTTGCTCCCAAAACCTAAAAGTCTGCACACTATAATGTTTTGAACACATTTAAGATAAACTAAACTAAGCTGTGGTGATCGATTAGGTGCAATCATAAATTTTTGATAAACGAAATTCTCAGTTTAAAATAGTTTCTTCAGAGGTGAAATATTCAGGCTCTTGTATATCTTCTGAATAAACTTAAGTAGGCTAAGCTATATTATTACGGACAGTTAGAAGCATTAGTGCATTTTCTACCATCGATATTTTCAATTTACATGTGATGACTGAAAATCATACTGCAGTCTTTCTCGTTCACCTTCAAAGGCCCACCAGCGGCCGAGCGCTGAACATTAATAGCTTGATTCGAGGTTCGAATCCCACGAACGTGCTGGCTGCATGAGCACTTTGGTGGCTTTCCTCGTGTGTAACGTGTATACGAGCCAGTGTACCTTAGAAAGTCTTAAGGTCCGAAGGCATACCTCCCCTTAGGCAGATAGCCCTCGAACCTTTACCGTAATCACATAAACTAAACCATTTACCTTGAAAGAACACTTGCAATAAATAGTATTGTGAGCATTTTATACTGGAAAAGAAATAATTATTTTCAGTGCCGATAAGAATATAAATAATTTTAATCATTTAATTTTCAATCCAGTACCTTGAACAGAACTATTAGATCATTGTTTTATTGAAATATTTAACTGATCAATATATCTGCTGATAATTAAATTATAGCTAGCAAAGTATTGGTGGTAATATTGTAAAATATGGAAAGAAAAGTTTTCTACAAATATTTCAAAACCTACAACAATTTGTTTAACACATCAAAAGACAAATTTTTATCTATCTATTTATTTTTGAAAAGCTAAAAATCAAATACTTCAGGGATCTATTTCAGCAGACCGAGAAAAATTTAAATTGCTGGACACTGGATTGTCAAACTAAATAAATGACTGACTGAAACTATGGAATTTTTTATTCTTAAATGTTTTCACCATTCTACTTTGAGTTTCAGGCCGATAAATAACAGAGGTGCTGTTCTGACTAACAATAAGGAAGGGATGTCCTCTTGTTTTTTTATGGTATTTGTTTTGCTTGGACAGCTACAAGCAAGTTTTTCTTTTCAAAAAGCTCCGGTTCAGTGACATTTGGCACAACAGGAAAAGAAGAACTATATTCACCTTCAAAAGGGAACTTTAAAATAACAACGAAAATTTTCTGACTTCGGCCTTAAGTGTGAATTGCAGTGATGAAAATATGAATAAGTTTACTGCATTTTAGAATCTTCTAAAATAACTTAAATTTACGTTTTGTACAAATGTCAAGTAAATATTTAGGATGCTTTATCGGTCATCCATTTTTACATTTAGGTTAAGAAACATTTTAATTGCTATGAATTAAAAATTGAACATACTAAAAAATAAATGAAGCCAAATTTAATGACATAATCATTCTCTTATTCCAATCAATGCGTATGTAAATAAATAAAAAAATTAGTAAAGTTCGAAATTTTATTTTAATAATATCTTAAAAAATTGAAGCAGGTATATGAGTTCACAAGTGCAATTTTTGCGCATTAAAAGGAACTCTTCTGTCATTAATCAGTTAAAAAAGAATGTGAAATACAATATTTCCTTCAAGGAATACCATATCTGGTATTTGCTGCTTCTATGGTTATTTCGCTGTGGACTGAAGTGAACCGTTTAATTATGGTAGTACAAATTATAGTTACCCGATTGCCTCGTATCCATGGAAACGACAACTACAGCAGACGGTTCCAGTTACCTATTTTTTTCCCTGCTTCTCTATTTCTGTTTTGCGAGTGTCGCTTCATGAAAAGCTCCAAATGAAAGCTGACGTGAACTACTTTCCCAGATAAGAAGGAGAAAATAAATGCTGTGCGATGAAGGCGATGACGGTGTTACGAACAAAAACGGAGAGAGCAGGCGACGGCCTTGAAGTACCTGTATTAAAGATACAAACTATAGATTTGGTTTGCTTTATTTCGTTTACGGCAAAACTCACGAGAGCTGCCTGCCAGGATACACGGAGAGTTCGTGGAGGACATTCTAAGGAAAAGAATTTAAGCTCGTATTTGTGTTGCATATGAGGACAAAACATGACAACTCTTATGCGGCCAGCCCATTGACCGACACTTGACCACCAGGGCGAATTAACAGTGCTCAGCAATTTTACCATTCGACCGCTGGTGGGATGCAAACTAGGATAGTTTGTCTAATATCGAGCACACGCTTTCAGATAAATTTCAGAAAGTAATATATATTTACAATGCATAAGAGAAACATTCAAAGAAGCTAGTCTATCTAATTGCCGGAAACAGAACTCAAGGAGAAATATTAGGTGTTTCACTTTGATTTGTTCAACTTTGATATTATATTTGTTTTTGTTAAAGAACTAGATCAATAAGATTAAAGCAAAAGTTTTCAGTTTCCATATTCATTCATAATAGGAGAAATAATGACTTACAATCGAATAATTTTGGGTCATAATATGTAAAATAAAAAAACTCTAAATTTGCTAAAAATTTTCAGTTTGGTTTATGATACGTAAAATATTAAAACTCTCGAAGGGGGAAAAGTCTCCAAAAGCACTTTTGATGGTGAAGTATGAGCATTAGAAACAGTGTTTTGTTTCCATGACTTTATAAATACGATAATAGTTTTTTCTTACATGATTTTTTTTATTAGTGTAGTTATGAGAAAGTAATTCAGTAACAAAAAACTCAAGTATTCTGTTGTATATTTCAGACTGAAAATGTATAAAGAAATATCACTTTCTCCCGTGGAAGCTGTTTCCGTGCAAGCAATCATCTGGATTGGAAGACCCCTGGTTTGAATGCCGAAGAGGGCATAGTTGATTTATCACATTTCTCGGTTCACACATCCTCCCGCTAAAATATAATTTTTTATTATAGCATCGGAATTAATACGCATATTAATTCGCCTGGATGATAAATAGGAACTGTCTGCATTTATTCGACTAGATCTCCTATCTCAATCAAGTCACCTTCCAGGAAGGGAAAAAATATTAAGAATTTACGCATTCTTGGGTGCAAGTTATCGACGTGTAAGTTATTAGCACCTCCAGTTGGCAATGGAAGATCTATAATTCAAATCCCGGCGAAAGAACTGTTGATTCCTGGCATTTTCCAGTTCCAAAAATATAATCTAATAATCTCTATAAACGACACGTAAAGTATACGTGAATAAAAATAATTTCCTTACACAACTATATATTGCAGAAATGGTCATAAGCTTGTGTACTTTCTTCTTTAGTGAAGAGTTTGTTTGAAAATGTGTTCATGTTTTCATTAATTGTGCACACAAATAATAATTTCCTCCTCAATAAACTAAACTCAATTCTACTCAGTTGGCCTAAAAACTAAAACTAACTAAAAATAAACAATTCCCATGTCACCCTTTTATTGAATTATAAAATAAAATGACAGATAGAAAATCTTTTCTGTAGTTACAATGAATCTGATTTTATGATTCTGCTGAATTTATTAATAAAATAATAATATGGTAGCACCTAATGAAGAAAGACGTTTTTTACACTATAAGTACCTAGAAGAGATAAAATAAGTATTTTTTTTTTTGTACGTAGTCGTCATGAAAATAGATTTGATTACTGTTTTTAAAAGATTGCATACTAAAAAGGGTACATTTCAGAAAAGTTATTTGGCTGCGTCTATTGAAGAAAAGGATAGGAAATAGATTAAGAACAATAAATCTTATACTTCGCCTTTAAATGTCAAAAGAGCTGGCCAAAAAGTAATGATACCCGGCGGAAAATTTCTTCCGGCATTGTTCTAGAGCGAGGGCACGTTATGTCCATGACCTCGACCTGTAATAGACAACTTGTAATGCCCATGGCTGAATGGCTCATCGAAAATTCTTTTTGCGTGATGCGTGACTTTACAGAAAGTAGCACAAATTTTTATGTGATAGACAAGAGAATCATCTTTTACTGATCTTATCAAAGCCGTACGAAACGTACAAATAGCACAACCACCAGTATGTAGTCTTTTGCTTAAATATTTTATGTGTACAGTGTTAGCTGAATGAGTAATATGTGGTTTCTTAGTCGAATACATATACGGTTATTCACTTGAATTTATAATATGTGATTCGTTACTTTAATATATCATGTGAAACACAGTAGCAAAACGTTTCGAGTAGTCGATTAATTATTCCACGTATTACATGCAAGTAAGATATCAACTTGCATTTTAAATATAATTAAAAGTTTGAAAAATTATTTATAATCTGTTTCAGGAAATCATTGCGTCGAAGATTCCAAGACAGTAAGGTTGTCATAAAACTGATTTTTCTACTGGAGGAAATTTGGATATGTCTACAAATATGAAGGTCTCATGCAAGTAATACAACCTGAACATATTATACCCATATTTTCTTTGAGTTGTACAATGAATTGCTATCTTTAAAGAAAAAGGAATTTTTTTTACAGTAAAAAGAAGAGTATGCGATAAGTTCTTATTAATCGAAATGATTATTCTTATTGCTAACATATTTATCAGTAATTTTACGCCGGATTAATTTTTAATTAATTACATTTAGTTGAAGGATGATTAGTTTAATCAGAGCATCAAATGAATTTAATATTATTAGAGAATTTTATAAAAAGGGCATTTCAGAGCCTGATTATACTCAAGACAAAATTCAAACTATTGTACTTTTTGTACCATTTTGATCTGATTAGTTATTTTTCACACCAAGCTACCTGAAAATGCAGCTTGAAATACACAGTAATTGCCCCCTCACATTAATAAGGTTACTAAGAAGTTAACGCGGAATGTATTGAACTAATATTTAGATACATTTCCTTCCATGACCTAACAAAAATCGGAGAATTTTATATTTCTAAGCTTTTTATAAGCAAAGTAAACAGAAGAATATTCAACAAAACAGATTTTAAGATTGATTTGCGCGGAGGTTTTACTAGCTCAGACTTTTGCTTTTCATTTTCAGAATCGAATCTAGGTAAATAAAGAGAGTAATAAATTAAATTATTAAAGAGAGTAATAAATTACTTACCTATCTTGCCAGAAAAGGCAAGATAGGTAAGTAAGGTTAAACGTTTCGCAGTGTTTAAAAAAATTATGGCACCTGCAATCATTTTAATGCAATCATGCATAGCAATATTCTGTTCATTTATATCCATTTGTTAGCCACAATTTAATAATGATTATGATCAACTTACCTATAAATGCAAAGTAAAAGGCCCACAACATTTGTTTCATTATGAGGTAAAGTGTTGAACTTTGAAGAGTAATGCGAAAGACAGGTAGATTACTCAAGCTCTCAGCCCACGAGCCGCACTTGGCGAAGACCTCAAGGAAAGGACACGAGTAGGACGGTTTCCTCTCATAGATCGACTTCTATTTCCTCTTCCGGTGCTTTTTTCCATAGAAGGATGAATTGTAAAGCTCTCTGATTCGATGAAATAGATTTTGAAACTGTCAAGTTTTTAAAAAAAGGAAAGCACATATTTTTAAGCAGTTAGATGTATCATCTATACAGCTAAGTGTAATTTCATGGGTATAAGCTTTTTCTTAAAAAAGAACTAAAGGCCAAGGCCAAAAACATTTAACCAATATACTTTTTATGAAACGTTTTAATAGAAATTACATGTCATATAAAATAACTCCATGACGTTTAAGTAAGTATTCTAATCCGTTTGCTTTAAACGAATCAGGTTCTCAATTGCATTAAATTAAACTAATTAAAATTTCACTTTCACGTTAATAATTTCGCACATTGAGCTATTAAAATTATTGCTTTAAGAGAATCACGTACAAAATTTTCACAATTATAGTAAATTACGTTAATTAAATTTTCAATTTTTGTATGAAATTACACACTCTGAACTATTAAGTCTAAATTTTAAATTATTGCTTTCTATCTTTTTTTCTATCAAATGGAAGGCTTGTGAAGGCCTTAGTAAGTGTGAGGGGTCTTTTAATATTTTCTAAAAGAAATGATACATTTTACTTAAAATTTCTCATAAAGTTTTAAATAGGTCTAATTCTAAATTTGATACATACCATTATTTTAAAATAAGTAAAGAACTTAATATAAGAAATACATTGCTCGAAATAATACTCTGAAATGCCTCACCAGTTAGCTGAATGATTTAGTCCGTTAAATACTGGAGGCTTGAGCTCCGGTGAATTTTACATAAACGTTCTTAATGTTTTCTTCATGTATAACTTACACTGAAGAGCCAAAACATTATGCCCACCTACTCAATAACGCGTTGCGCGACCTTTGGCCTGCAAAACAGCTGCAGTTCGCCTTGGCATGGATGACACAAGTTCTGGGTAGATTGATTGGAGACATGCTGTACCAAATGTACCAAACGATGCTTTATTTTCGTTTACATTCTAAACATGAACTATACCACAGTATTTTACAACTGTGCAAAATTTAGTAAAATTTCAAACTGACTGCAAGTTTCTTAACACTGTATAAAAACCTGTATCGGTATTTTAATTCTTTCATTTAAAGCATTAATATATTTAACACAGTAGGGGAACTTCTAAATAAAATACTTGGATGAAAATATGTGTAGGTATTTTTATTCTGCCCGTTTAAAGCATTAATACTATGAAATTAACGTTAACTAACCGTGAAATTGTCTAAGGAATGCTCAATAAGATGTTCAACTAAAAATTTTTGTTGACAATGGATTTTATCAAAAATAATAACATTGAAAGCGTTCTTTTCTATTAAGGCTTGTGTTAATTGTTGTAGGTAAAAATATTTATATACTGCGTATAAAAAGACTTAGTCTGGGCAAACGGAAATACTTCGTATGGTTAACCTTGATGTTTGGTTACCATTCAATAGGGTTACAATGACAATAAATTTCTGCTGATCCATCGTTTAGTTACGCCGAGACGAAGATATAATAAAACAGCTATAGAATTTTGCTCCAAAATTGACTATTAATTCTTTTTCTTAATTCTTTGCGTACAGTTGACTCTTTTTCTTTGCCTCAAGTGTATGCAAAGATAAAGCGTTGTTTGTCTTTTGTTTTAATTATATTCAAATTTAAGTATTTTAACTGATCACGCTGCGAAACATTTTTTCATTGCTAGTGCACTTACTAATAAAGGTATTATTAGGGTAATTTGCACTTACCGCTGTATTGAAATATTGCATTTTAAAAGTATACTCAGTAAAAGGACCATATTGCGTTTTAAAAGTGTAATAGTTAATAAAAGAACTTAACTACGTTTTAAAAGTGTTAACAGTTAATAAAAAAATACCTATCAATATGTAATTTATTTTTCTGATTTTCAGTTATAGAAGTGATTATTTAATAAACAGATAAATTCTTTAAGAATAATTGAATATAAAGAGCAAAAGCAAATATTTTTTACCATATAAGACTGTAGGCTGATAATTGTGTGTGGCATATATATAGTTTTGTCTTATTTTGTGAAAATAGACTTTGCAATGCTTATAAATAAATAAAGCATAAATCAGAAAAAGCATCTAAAACTCAATGTGAAGTCAATATAATAGCTAGAACTAAAGAAAAGTCAATATAATGGCTAAAATTATGAACGTATACCTGACAATTTAATACGTATCGTCAATAATTAAATTGCATTTAAATACAGACCAAGTAAGGCATCCGTTCCTTTCTTTTTTTTGATAAAATAAAAGGACAATATCATTAAAAATGTAGGAGATAATTACTGACATATATTTAGCAGTCAAAATTATATTCAACATAAAAACATTAATGTTGTCCTCAAACCAAGGTACATTTAAGTGCCAGTGAATTAGAGATAGACATGGCTATGCGAATTGCGTAGCGCTGCGCAATTTATGCTCACGTGAAGACGCTGATAACTGCATATATAGCTAGTACTGGAGTTGTTAATCAGTCATTTCAATTGCCAGTCTCGATAAAAACTCTGATTTAGACGTCTTCAATCGGGTACAAGTAGTAGGCGCTCGAAGCATAGAAACTCAGTTTCCAAAATCGTCAGAGAGCTAGTTTCATCGCCAACAGTGTCAAGAGTAAACAACTTGGTATCTGACAAACTGCAAAGGACAATTAGCCTTGAATGAGCGTGGATGAGATGGCTCAGTCATATTGTACGTAGCCAGCGAAGCCAAACACAGCTCAAATTACCACCCAGCTGAATCAGGGTACCAGTCGTGCAGTCAGTAAACAGACCGTGCAACGCTCGTTTCACTGTATGGGCTTCGGGAGCCGTAGACCCACAACAGCTCCTTGCACGCCGTCGGGCTGCACGTCTTGCCTGGTCAACAGAACATAGAGAATGGACTCTAGAGGATTGGTAATGAGTGGCATGAAGTGGTGAGTCTCGATTCCAACTACTTAACGCCGACAAGAGCTGAAAATATGGTGTCAGGCTCATGAAGCCATGGATCCTGCATGCCAGGTTGGAAGTCTATAGGCCACGAAGGCTCAGTCATAATGTGGGGTGTTTTCTCTTGATAATGTTTGGGATCTTTGGTACTTGTACCAATCTCTCCCAATGCGTTTCGGCACGCAAAGTTTGCTGGGCGATCATCTCCATCCATTTATGTTGCCTTGCCATTCACACGGAAATGGAGTATTCCAGCAAGATAACTACACTACTCACAGATTCTGGTTGGCTATTGCTTGGTTGGATGAGCATTCCTCTAAATTCTCTGTCAAAAATCGGCCACGTAGAAGCCTTGACTTAAATTCTTTTACGCACCTTTGGGATGTTTCGGAGAAAAGTGTGAAAGCACATCTCACAGAACTAGCGACCCTTCTTGAATTATGGACAGCGCTAGCGGATATTTGGCAAGCTATTTTCGTGGAACGCTTCCACAAACGTCTTGAATTTACACCCTGTCGTTAATATTTTAAAGTTGATATGGGCACAAAATTAATACGAACAAAAACGTGAGGTTTTAGGCTATTAGCAATTCTGGAGCTTAAAAAAATTAACAAATAAAAGTTTTATTTTCATGTTTTTTGTGAAAGGATAAATTATACTGCAAGAAATTTCACACGTACGTATTTCGACATTAATACTTTTTGATCGGAAGCATAGATTTCTTAACCATAAATAAAAAAAATTAAAAAAATCTAAATTAACAGCTTAAAAATGCTCGAGGTTATTATTCAATGAGAAAACTGATTTAATAAATTGTTCTTTTCGAGCATTCGAAAAGAAACAAAACCTGCATTCAGTGTCGGCTTTTACGAAATAAAAGTGAAAGTCAGGAAATCATCCGCAAAGTTTGTTTGCTGATGCATATTAAAACAGGATTATGAAGAGCATCATTTCAGAGGAAGATAGACCATAACTAATCTGTATAAATTGTCCATTATTTATGTTAAATGGAATTTTCAGTGTTTCTACTTCTTTAGTGTTTCTGGAAAAAAAAACATGTTTTTCTGTATGGCAATAGGCAGAACTTTAATTTCGTAGTATAATTGCAGATAATACTGCTTATGAGGGTTTCTTTCAAAAGTGTGCAAGACGTAACACTCAAGCATATAAGCAAGAGTTTAGAGATTTACACAAAGAGGAAATGTATATTTACATTAAGAGCAAGAAAACCATCATACATTTGGATATTTCCTATATTGTAGAAATCCGTTAATAATGGTGAAGTATATTCATGAGCTATACAATTTTTTTAGTTTTTTGTCCAAGGAATGCAACATCGTACACTAAAATATTCTACCCGAAGAGAAAATTTTTAACGTAATCGAAAATTCCAGCGTAATATAATAATAGTATGATACCATTAATAAACTGAAAACAAATTTAAACTAAAATGTATAAGGTATTTTCTCCCTTCTTCCAGCGTGCCTTCGTGGTGTAACGGTAGCACATTCGGTGCGTATTCCAGAGGTCCAAGCTCGAGTCCCGGCGAGAACACTGCTTATTTTTCGTGTATCCTGCTTCAAAAAAAACTTTAATGATCTACAAATGGTGCCCGAACTAAAAGGTGATGGACAATATTCGTCACCACCAGGATTTGGCGATTGGGTCCCCTAATCCCCAGTCGCCTTTTAAAGGGGGAAGTACATAATGTATTTTCTCTCTCCTCCCAGCATGCCTTCGCGATGCAATGATATCACATTTGGCACCTATTCGATAGGTCCAGGTTCGAGTTACGGCGAGGGCATTGTACATTTTTCATATCTTGGGCTTCAAAATAATCTAATGTTTCTGCAAATGTTTACATTGATTTCTGGTGTTGTTATTAACAGTCGGATACTATGAAATGCTTATAAAGTAGTTAAAGCTTTTAAAGCCATTCAAAAGTTTCAATTAATTAAATTTATTTAAGTAACATTATAAAGAAAGAG
>KK121105.1:137661-148013 GCA_000611955.2 Stegodyphus mimosarum | reverse complement strand
ATGCGGAAAAAAGAAAAGTGAACGCATACAAAATACATAATAAGGTAGTTATATGACATCTTAGCTGATTAAATTTAAATATTCAATCTTTGGAAAAGAAGTACATTCTCATGGAAAAAAAATATTGAAACTGTATGTTTATTGCTACGTTATTTCAGAAATTCAAACTGAAGTTTTATAACAATGTGTCTTGAATTTTTTCTTTGAAAATTTTATGATCGAAAACTCACATAAAATTAGCTTGAGGGAAATCTCACTATGTTACTTTACATAAAAACATATTGAAATTCAGCGAATCAAAAATATTATTTCCATTTTTATCGTTATATAGATGAAAGATCACAGCCATCAAATTTTAGATAAAAAATTTGAAAACTTAAACAAAATAGTACAATTGAATTTTAATGCGTTACAAATAATGCAGAACTTCAAAAACAAAAGTAGGCGCTATATTATTTCCTAGAAATTTATCTCCTTTCTCGTAACGAACGGAAGTTTTACCACACTTCCCTGTTTCCTTTACGTTATCAACATACATATTTCCTTCTTGTTTTTAAACGATTATTAAATTATAAGTGCATGTTTTTTACAAACAAAAGTCGTACTTTTATATCTTTTGAACAAAATATAAAGTAAACTTACCTGGAAACCCACTGCGTGTTTGAATAAGATCAGGACATGAGAAGAACAGCTTTCATGTGTCCTCCTTTCTGTTTTCCACCCGTGCTATGACTCCCATTACTAGCTAGTGGTTTCCCGCCTCTGAACTAACTAGAGGTCAAGCAAGCTAATGACGTCATTCGGGTGTGATAATTTTCATCCCAGGTCTTACAACGAGAAATACCTTTGAATGTAGTATGCACACAATTCCTTGATTTTTTTTTTTTGCATGATTAATATGCAGTTCACATTCAGCTGGCGTGCATGATACAGCTTTGAAACAGTTCGTAAAAATTGTTAAGAGAAATACTTTTTTTTTATAAGTACTTAGAACCCAAAGCCAAAAATCAAGTTTCTGCTTGGAACACGCAAAAGTTATGAAGCAAGTAAATTGTGTTTCGATAGATTTAAAATAGTTTATAATTATCTTTTATTTAACTATTACAAGTTATGAATAGCAGCTCCTGTGGGAAAAACCTCTTAAATATTTTTTTTTTGTTTGTGTTGCTTAGATGATTTTTCTTTCTTTCTTTTTTTTTTTTCATTCTATCTCTTTTGAAGATTTATTGTTTTAACTGGAGTTTTGGTTAGATAAGCATTTTTATAGATCTAATTTATAAGTGCATATGTGTACAGATCTCATTCATAAGTACATCTCAAAGTAAAATTTTAAATCTATTCAAAAGTAAAAATTAAGATTTTTTTATGAATAATAACAGTAAAGCGGTAATGATCTCACCTAGGAGAGAAGTCTCATAACAACTCAGATATAAATAATGTAAATAAAAATTCGTTAGCATCATTTTTGTACTTCCTTTGATTTTTATTGCAGAGCTGTAGTAGTTCTAGCTTTCGATTCTTAACATGCAAGCATATTTCTTCCGTAACAGTGTCAGGACTGAGGGTTCGGTGCCTATTCTTGGGGAACATATTCGTGAAAGTAACTAAATCCTGATCTTGAACAGGGAGCTGAATGCAGCTATGTTCTGTGGTAGAATACTGTGATTAAGTGGTAGAATAACTATACGTAAGAAGGATTTAAAATCATCTTTTATTAAACCACAATTATATACAGTCACTTCCCAACTCGGGAGGGATACAGAAAATAACTACCGCACTTGGGTCTTAAACTGAACAATCAAATAATTTCAACTAAAACTAATTAGAAATTAAATCGTCTTTGCTCACAGAGGTTGGCCTCTATGCTGAATGGTGCGTAGCAAGATTTAACTAATACTAACGCACTTAGATTTACTTCAATAAGTAATAGCGTAACAGCGCTACAGCTTAGAATTTAAATACTAGCTGGTCAGGCGAACGTTGAACAGAGCAGCCGTGGTCTGAGACTAAAAGCTCTCTCACACTGAGAGGTTCCTACCTCTGCCTTAAATAGCAACTTGGCTCCGCTTCAAATTAGCATAAAACTGAAACGCGCGCTTATTCTAACGGGAAGTTGAAATGAGAACAGATAGAAAAAAGCAAATTAAAATAAAACTTTGTTAGTTTAACTAAAACTTTACAACAGTTTTAAACGAACTTGAATGACAATAACTGTATTGTTGCTTAAACCTATATGATATGTTATGTAGAAGGGAAGGAGCCACCTAATATTTACCCTAAGTAAATAGCGCTTAACCACTGAAATGCTGCAATAAAAACCTTGGATGACGTCAAGAGGTTCGGCTGTATCACTGCCCAAAGTCCTTGACTCATCGTGTTGATCACACTACTCTGCCGATTTCCTCTCCTTGAAGAAAGAATAATCTGAGCTCTGATATCCAAGAATTTTCTGAAAACTTTTGAGAATACTTCTGGACGAGCATGTTTTTTGTGCCTCGCTTCCGCAAGTACGCTACACAATAACAAATTTCCATTATTTTGGGGAACATTTTGTAAACAATGCCCTCTGATGCCAAATTCATTAGAAGAATTTCTAGACGAGCGGATTTTAAGAGACTTTCCATCCCCAGAGATATTATACAATCACAACTTTATAAACAACATTATACTCTCCCGGAACTTACGTCGATATATCTTCGTTAACCACACGAATTGTCAGGGTTGCAGATATGAAAAATTAAAACAGCTTTGAAAAATGAAAGATGTTAAAGAAAATGATAATACATAAACGAATCTGCGTTACATGAATAAATTTGCATGACTGTGGTTTCGAAACAACAGTCGTATCTAGGACCTCTGAAATCTTTCACCTTCAAAAATAAAATCCTGTAACTTAAGTTACGGATTCCTGTTCCTTATTATTAGTGTCTTTAACCCTCGGTTCTTCACAGTTCTTGTCTTTTATTTATAATAAAAAATATTATATTTAATTTACAGATATTTGCTTGTCTTCGTTAAATAACGAGTATATCAGTGTTACTTGTTTGCATCATTAGCAAATGAAAACTTTCAGTGCGAAATAACTAACAGGATTGAACAAGAAAAACATCAAGAAGTTGATGTTTCTCTTGTTATTAGGTTTGTCAAAGCAGGGAATATGAAAGTTACACTATACTCTCAGTGGGATTCGATCTCTGAACCTCCCGATTTACAGTCAGACTTCCCTCTAATTACACCATGAAGGCTTCCAGTAATGAGGGAAATAATACCTTACATTCTCTCTCATTTAAAGGGCGAGTAAGGAGGAGAGAATCCAGTCGCAAAATTAAGGTCCTGACGAATTGGTTTCCACCACATTTTAGTTTGAGCGCCTGTTCGGTTATCAGGTTCGGAACTGGAAATGAAAAATTACTGATGCCCTTCTCTGCATTCGATCTCCGGACCTTCTGATTGCTAGCCGATGCTTCCAGTTACTCTGAAAAGACCCGCGGTAAGGAGGAAGGAAATATCTTAGACTTTGGCTGTCTGTTTGTCTGTCTGACTCTTTATGGATCGATCTATTCGTTGATGAACCTTTTATGGATCCACCTATCTCTATTTATACGCCGTCTTCTCTCTACCTATTTACACATCTATCTTTTATCAATATCTGCGATCGATGAATTAATGCGGTATGCTTGTTAGCACTCCGATGGCTCTGGGTTTAGTTCATGGGCAAGCATGAACAACATCTAGAACTTTAGAGTCTTTTCGGAATGCTGTACTTAAAGTCTATCGTTTACATAATCCTGTAGAAAGATTAGTGGTACATTAGAAGATATACAAGAATGTCAGATCCCAGCCCCGGGTGGTTTTAACTGTTGGGCTGGAATAGGGATGAACGCTCTTACTTTCTTTCCTCCAAAGTTGCTGCTGAATTTCGCAAATAATCGCTCTTTCTCCTCTTAGATGGATATATGGAGCTGTAAACTAATAAACGAATGTGCTGTTGTTCCAGTGTCGCATGGATGTGCTTGAAGAAAATTGTGATGGAGCTTAAGCAAATAACAACCGAATGCTTCGCCTAAATTAAGTAATCTAAATTAACTTACCATAATATATCTATACTTCATAAAAAGCTGACGCTTTGCAGTGGCTTAAAAAAATTTACGAAATGGTTACGCTTTTGCTTTAAAAAATATTCGTTGTACGTACGCATGTTAAATAGTCTTTTTTTTTTCTTTTTGGAGAGGGAGGAAACAATTAAAAAATAGAAATTTTCGAGCATCATGTTTTATACATTGTTATGAGTTTTTAAGAAGTGGAAGACAATATATATCGTTTTTTTCAACCTTGGCTCTTTAGATTGTGCCTGGCGGCATGTAAGCACAATGTACACTGCTAGGGCAACGGCTTGAATTTGGTCAATAGCAGTCCAGATGAGGGTCACCATTAACTCCGCCCACATGATTAATGTCACATTTCTGATGTTTGTTTATATTCTACTGTTCGGCGTTACGAAGTGCGTTCTTTGAATGTACATTTAGTTTTTTGGAATGCAAGTGTTTATATATATATGCATATATAACTGTATATAGCGATTTAACGTTTGTTTCAGAATATTAAGAATTACTATACTGTTCAAATTAGATCTAGTCAGTGCTTTACAAATTATTCTGCATATTGATAATCAGAAACTTTTAAGTGATGAAGATTAAATCCTCTAATATACAAAATGTACCTTCAGGAATTAAACCAAGTAAAATTATCTTTTCTTGGTTAAAAATACTAATTTGTGTCAGTAATTAATGCAGTAAATACTCTGAATCAAAGTACCACCAAATGCCATTGCAGGGAATTAACATAGTGTGAGTCAGAAAATCCTTATAATACATTTTATATATATCTGCATGAATATTTGAAGCATTATTAACTGTGATCTGATTTGTTTTTTGATTTAGTATGCTTTCTTAGAAGTAAACAGCATTTTATTGTTAAAACGTAAAGAGGATAAAGACGAGAAAGTGTTTCCACTGTAGTGAAGAATATTGAAGAATGTATTTAAGATGTACTACCAGCTCTGATATTTCAAGACTATTGGATATGCATATCTGTGAAGATTAAATCACTATTAACTGACATTATGGTTCTGGTAAAGTATATATGAATTTCATTGTTTAGTATGTGTTCTTAGAAATGAAGTTTATTGTTTTGTTGAAATGAGAAAATAATTATACTGAATAACTGTTTAATGCCTAGTGTAATAGACCTACTGAAATCTAATTTAGCTATAAAACTGCAAATATTAAATGATGCTGAACATAATTTAGCAAGAACTGAATTTAGTAAGATATGTTACCAGTTATGATATTTCAAGACCATCGAAAATGCCTACAATGAGGTATCATTACCTATTCTAAGGTATAACGCTGAACTGAATCCAATAAGTATACTTTTATTTCCAGGAAACCATACCCTCCAGTAATTTGCTTGCATGTGTATTTATAGTCCTTTACATCTAGTCAAATACAATATTTACATAAGCAAAAACTGAATGGATTAAAAAAGTTAACTTAAAGTAACATTTCAAATTTTACATCTTGACATATTAAAGACTAATTAACTGGAGCTCCATGGATGATTGGACTCGATAAAATATGTCTTGAAGGGACATTATTTTTGAGAAGAAGCGTTTGATGTTGATTTTCTAACATTCGTCTGGATTTTAACTGTGAAGCTTGTGCATTAAAAAAATCTAATGACATGCACATTATTATTCACTTATTTCCAAATTCATTAAAAGTATTTTTTTACAATTTACTGCCTGATTTTATGCATTATATATGCGAGTAATTAATAATTACTGTAAATATGCTATGTAACTTACATTGTGGTCTTTATATTGAAACAACTTATTTATAGATTTAAGATTTGTATGAGTCATAAATCAACTGATGGCAATTGAAATTGAATTGTTAGTATAAAAATTAATGATAATAAAATATATTATTGATATATCTAATCAGATGTACTATTGATGACAATATATAAAATTAATCGAAACTGTAAGATATATGGTTAAAATGTGCTATTCTATCATTAAATTCAGAAATGTATGTATGTATTCATGTATATGTGTGTATACACACATATGCACATGTACATAGGCCCACCAGTGGCCGAGCGGTAAAATCTTTGAACACTGATTTCGAATCCAGGCAAATGGGCTGAGTTCATGGGCGTTTTCATGGTTTTCCTCATTTGTAAAGTATATACCAGCCGGTTTCCTTTAGAAAGTCCTCCACAAAAGCATCCCTCCCCATAGGCAGATAGTCCTAGTGAGCTTTGCTATACTATACTGAACTGAAACCAAACCACATGTAGAGACATACATATATCTCTGAATCCTGTCCCGATATCAGAAGAGTATCGGTTAAAATTAGGTCATTTAAAAATATGTGAAAAGAGTTTTAAATTAAAATCCAGACTATATATCATTATCTTGTAATAAATACATTGGACTTAAGATGACGTTGTAACTATTTAATATGAGTTGAACTAAGCTGTCAATAATGCTTTGTATTTACATTAAATACTGAGATCAAGATCAGAATGTTATGAATTAATATTATTGTTCATTTAAGTGCTTCACATTTAGAACTTTATTCTATTATCCATAATTTTCTTAACAAATAAGAACAATACCATACTAATTATCACGTTTTATTTATTTTTATAGTTCTATAAATTGCAATAATTTCCTTTTCCAATATCTTCTTTTACAAAATACTTTCAGTGTATAATTCATTCTTTAAATGTTAATTTCTCTTCATGAATGAGGAAGTAAAATATGTACACACATTATTCATGAAAATCTGAAGAGGAAAAAATTATTTCATTAAAATGTTTAAAGTATATGCTACAGAAAACAAACATATTGCAAATATAAACAAACTATAATACATTTATTAAAACTTATTTATTTAGTATAGTGATGTAGCATAGTCGTATATTCTTCAAATAAATAACACCTTTTCTACGTTAAATATTTACTATACAACTATGTGCAGATTACATTTTAGAAGAAATAAAACATTTTCGCTATGGTAGAGCGCGCTAAGCAGCGTCCGCTCCCTTCTCTGTCACATAGCAATCTCACTTTACTCCCACCTGCGACCAGGGGGGCAGTCCGCTCCCCTCTTACGGCCGGGGCGAGAAAAGAGTTCTGTATCCCTTCTTTGAGGGTAGGTAACCAAGTGTTCTTTAGAGCACGGAGACGTTACAGTGAAATAATCTAATTCTCAGATTAATAGATAGAGTTTAAAAAGCAGAGGTCTAAGATATCATGTAACATTTATTTACATAAGAATGATTGTATATACAGAATGATCATAAGTATGAATTAATAATAGCGCAAGTTATTTATTTCTCAGATATTTATTGCATTAAAGTTTTAAAAATAAGTATTTTTAACGATTTTTCTACTACTGCTTCAAAATTCTGATTTTTATGTCAGTCAGAAATGATTCTCCCCCCTCAGTGTACAGAATTAAACTATTTATTTCTGGAATGGTCATCGAGTAATTAAAAAATAATGCTTAGTACTATTGAAAAATTTAAGATTTCCAAAATATTCATTTTAAAATTTTTAATATACTGCTTTTCATCACATAAAAAAATTAACCAAAATGTAAACTTGTAACATTGAAAAATTTCTATCTTAAGCAAATTCTTGTCACCGCATAATTTCTGCACAAACTAAATATTACAGACATAAAAGAATACAGTGTACTGCCCATAAAATTAATGGTACTTACGTATTAACAAAACCACCTTGGCTCCATTTGGATTTAACACATGAAAAGGTAAAAGTTATTCATTGGTTGCAAGTTGATGGTTTTCACAACTTTTCTTAAACAGAGACCCAAATTATTGATATTTATCATAAGTTGACTAACAGTATCAAATTCTGAAAAGAAAACATACTTTAGTAATTTAAAATATAAATTTTAATTATTAAATAAGGATTACATAGTACATTAAAAAAAATAAAACTCGTTCATCTCTAAATCTTTCCGTAATTTTTTGCCCTATCCTTTTCCCCAAGTTTTTGCTTGAATAAACATTAAAGAATTTCAGAGACTCGGCATCGCGTAAACCTCAGCAGCATCGGCTATCTACCAAATGCATATCCTTGTTGTGTCCTTTAGAATTTTTTGGGCAAAATTTTGTATTCCTGTAGAATTTTGATATGTAGTTTCTCCCATTGTTGGCAAATTCCAAAGTGCATATTTTAAAATTAAGGCAAAAAGTATCACAATTTCTTTATAAAAATTGTTGGAACTTGGAATGCAATCTAAAGAATGTATACGAAAATGGCGACATTGCCCTATTAAAGGATTGTTATGAGCATGATTGCCAGAGTTGGGCATATTTTAAAATTTGACGAATTCTACTGAGATGGTTGCAAGTAATAAAATAATAATTGTAATATGTTCTTTTTTATGTGCATTTTTACTTTTATGAATACAAAATTTTTACTTGTAATTAAAATCTGAATATACTAATTAATTATTTGCCCTCTTCTGTAATTTTGATAAATTAGCCACTATTTACACTATTTATTTTGCATCATCATTAATCTTCAGACTAATTTTAAATTTAGTTTCAGTGTGAATTTCTTTTGTTCTCTGCTTTCTTATGTTTAAATTGACATCATGTAAAGCAACATCAAAAATAAAACTATTAAAAAATATATATGAAAAGCAAGCAGAAAAGGACAGATATGAAATTTTATCAGTTCAGTTTCATATATCTTCTGTACAGTAATACCTTTAAATTGATTAATAGGTGGGACTAATGAAAAGTACAACTTTACATACAGCATCTGTCAGAAAAATACATACAAACTTTAACAAATGATATCTATATATTGATTTCAAAGTTGAATTATCTTTACAACATGTAGTATGCTATTCCCTTAACAAGTCCGTTATCTCACATATAAGTGACACATGAAGTGAACCGAAATGGATTTGGAGAACTTTGAGGAATGTTCTGTAGTACAGGAAATCGGTTAAGCTAGAGGTCTTTCATCAAAACATTATGGTAGAATGCACAGCAGTCCCCTCAGACACATAGACTAGCTTTGTTCAAATAACTCCTCAGTATTGTTCTATGTGTCTAGCTCCTAATGGTTATCGCTGTAACACTTTGAGCAATCTAAGTAACTGGACAGGTACATATACAGGAAGATTGTATTACACCTAGCCTAACCTCTCATATGTATGATTTGAATAACTTATAATTAAGTTCAATACTAAAGCATAAGAATTTTTTTAGTTAAAGTGGGTGCATTTTTCTGATGGGCCCTTTATAAATATAGATGAATTTTAGTTTAAAAGAATCGAGGGTCAGATCACGGCACCCGAGCGGTAAAGTAGATGAACACTAGCAGTTCAGTCCGGGGTTCAAATCTTGCCGAATGCGCTGGCCGCGTGGGCACTTTCATGGTTTCCTCCAGTATAATGTATATAAGAGCCAGTTTCCCTTTGAAAGTCCTCCACGGAAGCATACCTTCTGTTAAGCAGATAGCACTCGAGTGTTTTGTCATAATTAAATAAACCAAACCAAACTAAGGGCCAAAAGAAAATTTTTTTAGTACCAGGTATGTGATAAAAAGTTTAGTTTTCATTCATGTCAGTATAAAATAGGGTACTTATGTATTATTCTACCGATCGTTTGTGGAAATTTTGGCAATAGTCACCAAGTGCCAATCATTTCTATGGAATTACTATAGGGCACTGTCATCCATAATTGACACTAAATCATGCTACTTGGCCGGTCAACGGGATAATACGTAAGAACCTAAAACAGTATTAAAATTGATACAGTGCATTTATGTGGATGCCAATGGCCTCGTATTTAGCACCCATTTCTAATTAAGATCTATGTCCTTCAAAGCTTTTATCATTTGAGCAAAAGATGTTATGTCAAACTTGTGAGTATCATACATTTTTTTGGTGGATTTGGAACAGTGTAACTTCATATTCCCTTAAATCAGGGATAAATATTCCATAATATTTAAAGAAATATGCTTATTTTCTCATATGTCTAGCCTTTTCAGTATTATACTCAAACATAGGACTTCGTGTTATATTTAAAATTTATATATATATATGTAGGAATATACACTCACGTTTGTGAAAATTGCAACACCAAGAAGGAATCGTCATAATTGAATGCAATTTAATACACAGTTGAGTGGTAGTGGTACAAATAAATGATTAAATGTTCAAAGCAAACAAACAAGAACAAGAGATCAGAATCAGTATTTTGTGTGGCCACCACGCGCCGCAATAAGTGCTGTTACA